>CAUYPK010000079.1:0-21004 GCA_963574355.1 Loris lydekkerianus | reverse complement strand
TAACCCAACTATAGCACAAGACTATGAGGAAAGGTCCAAGGGAGGGGAAGGGAGGGGGAAATGTTAGGGGGGAGGGAGGGTAATGGGTGGGGCCACACCTATGGTGCATTTTAGAATGAGTACAGGTGAAACTTACTAAATTCCGAATACAAACGCCTACATACAGTGTCTAAGAAAATGCCATGAATGCTACGTTGAAGAGTTTGATGAGAGTATTTCAGATTTTATATGAAACCAGCACATTGTACCCCTTGATTGTACTAATGTACACAGCTATGATTTAACAATTAAAAAAAGAACAAAAATTATGACATATGAGAACCTATGTGACAGATTTTTTTTCCTGTTTTACTATAAATCATGTTCACAAAGAGAAATTAAGGTAAAAAATCCAGAAAAATACAAAAAAGAAAATAAAAATCAGTCATAATTCTAACATCCCAGACATAACTACTATTAAACAATTATGTATTTTTCTCCAGGCTATTAAATAGATTTTGAAACACACACATATAAAGAGACACACACACACACACACAAACATACACATTTTATTGAAAAAGTCAAATAGTACTAAAGGCCTTATAACAAAAGGCGCCCGTCCTGCCCTTCCCTCAGTGCCCTCTCCTGCTCTCTCTGTTCACTCTGCCTGCCAGCTCTCCCTCATGACCAAATGCCAGCTGCAGCTCAGTCTTCAGCACAGTATCTTATAGATCTACTGCAGCTGTTAAGATGGAAAGGAATCCTATTTACCTTGGGATTTCTCAGGAGAGTGTGTTTTTCATTTTGTGTGTTTGGGTGGTAGATACCGAGGACCGGCTCACTCAGCACCTGCTGTGAACTTCTTCCAGCCTGTCTTCCTCCACTGAAGAGGGTGGGAAACAAAAGCTACATTTCTAGACTCTTGGCAGCCAGGGCTCTGCAAGTGACTGATGTGAGACTTGGAAGGTTGATGTGATTGGGGCCAAACACATGCTGGGGGTGTCTGGGGAGGGAGAGTTGGTCCCTCCAGCTACAATGCAGTTTCCTAGTGTCCTTGTATAGAAGTAGAAGGCAGGATAGGTAGTAAGGTTTTGCCCAACAACCCTGTGGAGGGATTATGTTTTTCTCCTGGATGAAGTAATTGTTCCTGATTATGTAGTATCCAAGTTTGCATCACTGGACCTGCCACATTTTCTAAGCTTCCTAATACCCTGGAACAAATCTCTTTCTGCTCAGCTGGTTAGGTTGGATTCTATTGTCTACAGCTAAGAAGTCTTTGACTTCCCTGGCCCTTCCTTAGTATTCAAAAGCAAACCATCTAAACTTTAGTCATCTGTGGTTTTAATGATTAGTTATGCTTTTACATCAGTTATTTTATTTGGTGAATAACCATAGCTGGTAACTATAGCAGGTAATAGTATATCTACTTTACATAGGAAACTACTTTACATGAGGCAAGGAAAGATTGAGTGCCTCATCCAAGGACATGTAACTTTTTTTTTTTTGAGACAAGAGTTTCACTTTGTTGCCCCAGGCTACAGGGCTCTGGTTTCATAGCTCACAGCAACTTCAAACTCTTGGGTTCAAGCTATCCTCTTGCTTCAGCCTCCTGAGTAGCTGGGACTTACAGGCACATGCCACAATACCCAGGTAGTTTTTCTATTTTTAGTAGAGATGGGGTCTCACTCTTGCTCAGGCTGGTCTCCAATTCCTGATCTCAAGCAATCCACCCACTTCCACCTCCCAGAGTGCCAGATTACAGGCATGAGCCACCTCACCCAGCTAAAGACATATAACTTACCGTATATACTCGAGTATAAGCCAACCCGAGTATAAGCCGACCCCCTTAATTTTACCCTAAAAACTGGGAAAACTTAGTGACTCGAGTATAAGGTGAGGTGGAAAATGCAGCAGCCACTGATAAATTTCAAAAATAAAAATATATACCCAAAACAATTACAATAATTAAGGAATCTGTAGGTTAAATGCTGATAGCCTCACATCAGATACAGCTGAAGCTGTGTTTGGACATACAGATGATGAGGAGGAGGAATCCAGTTTTGAAGGATTTTAACCTTTGTAGGATTTTAACCTTTGTGATTTAGCTTGATTACCTGTTAAGCTAAGTGCACCGAATCAAATAACCTGTATGACCCAAGTATAAGCCGAGTTCGGGTTTTTCGGAACAAATTTTTGGCACAAAAACTCGGCTTATACTCGAATATATATGGTATCTGTTATCCTGCTTAGAATTCTGCTCCTAGTTTTCCACTAGTCTGTAAAGAGTAATAAACAAAAGAGGCAACTGACATATGGTGATTCTCATTTAAGATAGTGCTCTTATCTATTTAAAATTTGGTTATATGTTTAAATTCCATTCTTTATTTTTCCTCACTTAATTTTGTACTTAATGTACAAAATTTGGGAAGAATTTAGAAAATTCTAAAAAAGCAGAAAAGATAATCTATTAGGTCTACCACCAAGCAGCAATTTCTGCTTATAACGTGAGTGTTGGCTGAGGTCAGATAGAAACAAAACGTATACAAAAATCAGGATGTGTTGAGTGATAACTACATTTTTGGGTTGATGTCAAGGAATACCACATTCTTCCAAAAACACTTCCTGATGCTTTTGTCAGGGATTAAATCCCGTTCTGACCCAAAGGTTATTCCTGAGCTTTGATCTCTTACCTATTTTCACTAAACTTGAAAGTGTCTTCCCTCCATGTGCTGGGCCTCCAGTCCCAGAGTTCACTGCTTTTACTGGTTACAACCTCCTGTTTGAGCTAGTTATCCAGGTGGCTGATGCCCCGCTCTCAAAGGCAGCCTGTGATGTATTTCAATGACTCCCTCAGTCTTTCTTCCCGTTCAGCTCTTGATAAGAACAGGCACCTCTGTTTGCCTCCACTCCATGTTTCTTCCGCTCTTAAGCAGGGCTCAGGAGAATGGAGGGATGTGGTTGTCACCCCAACAGAGGAAAATGTCACCTGGCCCCTCCTGGTGCTTGAGGCGCAGCTGTCTTTTTAGTTCTTCATGCTGGTTCTTTCTAGTTTGCTGCCTCTTTGTGCCTTCATCACAGTTCTCCATTTCTCTTACCACTTGCTGAGCAGTTCCCCTCAAGGCTAAACTCTTCTTCTTAGCCTTGGAATGCACCGTTGTTCCTGGATTGATCCTACCCCTTTCTGTATATACCTGACCCCTCCACATAATATCGAAGTGCATTCAGAATTTTCATCCAACCTTTAGTGTTTTTCTATGATCTGGGTCAGGAAATCCAGGGTCTTCCAGAGACCTGTGATCTTACTACAAGTTCCTTCCACCTACCCAATTTCAAATCACCTTTGTCTCCAATGGACTCCTAAAAAGACCAGCCAGGCACAGACCAGTGAGGGCCACTTCCTCCAGGGATTAACCAGCACCCCTTAAGGATGTTTCCTTGTTCTTCCAGCACTAATGATTTCAAATGCAGGCAATGAGCTAATGGAAACTCTGGCTCCCAAAGCTATGTGACTTCAAAAGGACAGAAAACATTGTCCCAAAGTGTGAGTTTTGGAAGGCAGAGGTAGAACAGCCCCAAATTCCCCAAAATCTAAATTAATGCAATTAGATGACTTGTGACAACCATTGGGACTTTCAGGGTGATAATATTATATACTAATGGTCTATTCATAAGTTCCAACATAAATTCTTAAGATCTTCTAGGACACTTTCATTTGAATAAAAATTCTTTTAACTATGCAATTCCATTTTATTTTCAAAAGAAACATAAGCAGTTTTCCATTGTCAATGAATCCTAAGGAATCTTTAAAAAAAAGTAACTAAATGGTGACCATATGTTTACCTTCTGACTTCCTTTATACAAGAGAAAAGCAAACACTAGTTTGCTGATGCCATTGTTTTTCAGGTTTTTGCTACAAACAGATAATAGATTGAGACAACATGATTGATCATTTTCTATAAGCCAAAGCTGGGAGAGACTTAGAGCATAAGGCTTACATGTTTCCCAGCAGATCTGGAGGAATACAGTATTGGTCAGAACTTTCTTTTGGTGGAAAACTGGTGAGCTAGGTGGAAGGAAGAGCACCACAAAGAGTGTGGGAGAGGCATCCTGGCCCGTGGCTCTGAGCTACCAGAGCTCAGGGAAGGAGATGACAATAAAAATGTTTTTGTTTCCTGTTGACTGAAACAAATTACCACAAACATAGTGGCTTAAAACAACCTGAATTTATTATCTTATAGTTATCAAAAAGGGTCTCACTGGGCTAAAATCAAGGTGATGACAGGCTGTATTCTCTTCTAGAAGTTTTAGGGGAAAATCAACTTTCTTGCTTTTTCCAGTTTCTAGAAGCTTCCTGCATTCCTTGGCTCATGGCCCCCCTTCCATATGAAAAGGCAGCAGTGGATGGTGCAGTCTTTCTCACGCTGTGTCACTCCAACAGATCCTTCTGCTTCCTCCTTCCACATTGAAGGACCCTTGTGATTATATTGGGCCCACCTGGATAATTCAGGATACTCTTCCTATTTCAAGGTCAGATGATTAGCACTCTTAATTCCATTTGCCACTCTATTTCACCCTTGCCATGCATGTAACAACATAATCATAGGTTCTCGAGATTAGGATATAGGAATCTTCGGGCAACCATCATTCTGCCCACCACAATAGTCCACACAGGTTTGGAGATTACACGCTGTTTCTTCTCTGGTGCCCAGGAAACTTGTTGGCTTCCATGAATTCTCCAGCACCTCAGTGACATAAAGCTCAATGTAAATGCTGTAAGTCTTCCTGCCTTTTCTGCAGAGGTTCATCCTCCTTCACATCAGCTACTTGGGTAATGTGTGCATTGACATCAAACCCCAGAAGGATGAGCAGGTGACATTTTGTTGAGGCTGTTATCTTCTGGCTATTTGAAGTCATCACGCTTTTAGCTTTTTGTTTTTCCAAGACCAAGTGAAATGTTTGATATAAATCCTCTCAGCTCTGTGCCTTGCTCAGAGGTGTGCTCAAAAGGGACAACAGGTGGGGATAGTGGCTGGTGTCCTTCTTGGGGGGTGTGTGGGCCCCTCACCAGGGTTGTCCTGGGTGGCCACCCACTGCCTTACACTTGCACTCTCATGTGGAACCCCCTAATGATTTTTCATGATAATCTTAACAACTATCATGTCAACAGGTTACCCTAAAAGCCAATGCAAGGCAGCCCTTTGGAAGAAAGTGGTCAGGGAAAGAAGTCACCCAAAGTTGTAAAACTTGAGGCCTCATATAGATTTAAATGCTTCTTTTCTGCATAGAGTAGTATTTAGGGAAATGCTACTCTGGAAAACCCTGGCCAGACTGAAGGTGGTCTTCCTTGAAGCTGGAGGTCGGAACATTGGGCCATTGGGGGAGCTGAGTTTCTGGCTTCCATCCCATGAGCCAATATTACCAGGGATTACCAAGATTGTCCCTTGTACTGGGTTTATTATGGAAAAAGCTATTGTGATCAATGGGCTAGTCATTAAAATCCGAATGGTTAATAAATAAGTTTTATTTTGTATTCTAAGCAAGTGAAAAAACAATCATTGTGATATATCAGTAACGACATCAACTAATATTTATTGAGTGCTCATTATATGCTGGGCACTGTGCTGAAGCACTTTACATACATTTTCTTATTTAATCCATGTAAGAGCTCTGACGGAAAAGGATGACTATTATCCCCAGTTTAGAGACAAAGAAGCTGGGGCTTAGAGAGGCTAAAGTTCCCTGCCTATGCTCACCTAGCTTGTGGCTGACCAACAGGGCTTGAACCCCACTGTCTCTGGCTCCAGAGTCTGACTCCCCAGCAATATCCTCTGAACACCACTGCTGAAGGGACACAGCCCTGGAATTTATGTATGTGGGGGGTTGCTCTCTTGAAACCACACTGCCTTACCCTGGCTACTGTCATGGGAGCTCATTCTCCACATGGACAGGTGTGAATCTGACTTCAGGAATCCTTTGGGGGCAGAAGTGGAGGGAGCTTCTGAACACTTCAGACCCTAAAAGAACTCACATTAGGCTCAGCTTATGGGGGTGAGGGTGTTGAGATGGGAAGGAAATGATAATAATACTGCCTTATATAAACCAGACTGTGCCTTTTTTTTCAATTTATATTGTCCATGGACTATTACAACAGAAGCATTTTCTTAAAGATGAAGCTACACCTAGCAGTATTAATTATAGATACAACTCATTGGTTTATGCAGTCCCTTCCCAACAATTTGAGGTGATTTTTGTGATCCTGGAATCTAAACATGGCATCACTGTCACATCTTAGACAAGACCAGACCATATGGTATAAGATGCAGACCTTCTGATGTCAGATGACAGTAGCAGTAGGTGGGCGACCAAATATCTTAGGGTTTTCATAAATAGGAGGAGACACGTTCTTCTTATGTTTTGAGCATTTAAAATTCTCTCCACTGTCAAGGCTTTGAGCAGCACTGGAGACATTCTGTCTTTCAGACTCTGGTGGTGGCAAACTTCATCTCCTATCGGTCTGCACACTTCTGTCTCTAGACCAGGCTGTCCATGATTTTCAGGGCAGACATTTCAATATCTAAAAAAAAAAAAAAAAAAAAGGAAGGACGGAGGGCGTGGGTGGGTATCCTGGTTTCACCTCTGAGCTGCTGGGCAGGAGAGAACAGATAAGAGACACTGGATGTGGGTGAACAGCAAATCTTACTGTGGCCTCCGTGCTTTGATAAATATAACCACAGAAACACATGGCTCTTCTTTTTTTAATTTTCAAAGGAACATTAGTCAACTTACTGTCATTTAAGACAGTGCAACTAAGTTCAGGCATTTGATGTGTTCATTGTCCCTCCTTCCTCAGGAGAAAGGAACCAGGCATGATTCCACCTCCCCGTGAGCCTGAGAAACCTCTCCCCAGACCCGCCTTCTCTGTCCTTTTACAAACGCAGTACGTTTTCTGTGACAGTGCTGCCTCCACCGCTGATGACAAAGCTCCGTGAATTGGACACTACGAGTGCTGGGGACATCTCCTCAGGGTCCTCCCTCTCTCGCTGGAGGTCCCCACCCCCAGGCCCCGGCAGGTCTGTGTCCTGGATGGTCAGTTCCGAGTCTGTGTCCCCGCGCTGTAGCGGGAGTAACGCCTGGTGTTTGGTCAGCGCCTCGTTGCTCTTCTGGGCCTCCAGGGAGTTCTGGTGTGTAGAATTCCTGTGCGCCGGGGCATTCTTCTGCGGCTCGTCGAAGCTCAGGGAGAAGGTGACCGTGCCACTGCCGAAGATGACCTTCTGCTTGCATCGCGGCTGCGGCGGCGGCGGCTGCTGCTGCTCCTGCGGGGTCCGGGCCGGAGGCGGCGGCTGCTTCTGCCTCTCGGGCTGCGGGAAAGGGTCTTCGCTGTTGCTCTTGCTGCTGATGGAGGAGGAGGGCGTGGACCCCGTGGAGCCCCCGAGGCTGCTGGAGCGCTTGCGGGAGACGTTGCTGCGGCGCAGCGTGGCGCGGGCCGCCACCTTGAACGCGTGGGCAGCCGTGCTGCAGCGCACCTCCTCGATGGTGTTGCGGGACGGCTTGAAGAGAATGATGTAGATCTTGTTGAAGAAGATGCAGGCCAGCAGGCCAAAGCTGGCGGCCAGGATGGCGATCACCTCCACGGCGGAGACGAACTTGCCGTAGGTGCTGGCGTAGGCTGGGATGAAGGAGATCCAGACGATGAAGAAGATGAGCATGCTGAAGGTGATGAACTTGGCCTCATTGAAGTTCTCCGGCAGCTTCCGCGACTTGAAGGCGAAGAAGAAGCAGACGGCGGCCAGCAGGCAGGTGTAGCCGATCAGGAAGCCTAGCGCCATGAGCGAGCCCTCGTGGCACGTGATGAAGATGACCTCATCCTCCAGCTCGTGGTTGCGGTAGCTGGACGGGGGCGCCGTGTAGAGCCAGATCACGCAGATGACGATCTGCATGAAGGTGCAGAGGAAGACCAGCAGGAACTGCAGGTTGAGCCCCCACCACTTGCGGTGGAAGCTGGTGGGGATCTTGGCCTCGAACACCAGGAGGACGCGGTTGGTTTTCACCAAGATGCACGAGATGCAGAGCACGAAACTGATGCCAAAGGCCGGCTGGCGCAGGCGGCACGTCCAGTCCTCGGGCTCCCCGATGAAAAACAGCGAGCTGGAGAAGCAGCAGAGCAGGGAGAAGAGCAGCAGGTAGGAGAGCTCGCGGTTGGTGGCCTTGACGATGGGCGTGTTGCGGAACTTGATGAACACGCCCAGCACTAGGGCGGTCAGGAGAATGCCCAGCACCGCGAAGAGGGTGAGCGCAATGCCGAAGGGCTCTGTCCACGACAGGAACTCAATCTCCTTGGCAATGCACGAAGTGTGGTTCTCATTGGACCAGAAGTCATCTGGGCACTTGTCACAGGCACTTGCATCTGTAAAACGTCCCAGGGAAGAGTTAGGTACTGTGGGACACAGTCTAAAATTGGTGGTGGTGAGGGTGCACAGGTTATTGGATCTGGTCACTTTTTATTTTCTTTGGTGATGAAATTGTAATTTTCACACTGTCAAACATAATTGGTAACTTACTTAATTTCATACACCTTTGATGGAATGATTTTACTGTTTTCCCTTTGCACACAAAAGGGGGGCGCTTGCTTCCTTTAATACCACCTGCTGGTGGTTTGCAGCAGAGAATAAGCAGCCTTGTTGGACAGGTGGCCGCCCTGCACACCAGTGGCCCTGCCTTGGGATCAAAGCAGAGTATTCCATGCATCTGACCTGTGCTTTCCTCCCTCCACATTCACAGCTTTTCAATAAGGGTGACCACAGACTCATTCAGTCAAATAAGTGTTTGCTGAGTCTCAACTATGTGCCGGCAGTATGCAGTTTGGAAAGGAGAAAGAAGCCTGGGTTTTGCAGTTAGAGATCTGGGTGGGATTCTGGCCATGCTTTTGGTCAGGCTCTTTGAGTCTCAGTTTCCTCATTTTTAAAATGGAAGCAGCAACAACCCCATTGTGTGGTGACAATGAAATAACAATAATAACAATTATAGCTTATGTTTAGAGTGCTTCTAATATGGCACAGATTTAATAAACATTTAGAACTTACCATGTACATTAGCAATGCTAATTTAATTTTCAAAACTCTGTAAGATAGGCTTAATTATTTTTCACTTTTTTTTTTTTTTTTTTTTTGTGACAGAGTCTTGCTCTGTCCCCCAGGCTAGAGTGCCATTGCATCAGCCCAGCTCACTGCACCCTTAAACCCCTGGGCTCAAGAGATCCTCCTGCCTCAGCCTCCTGCATGGCTGGGATTACAGGTGCCTGCCAAGTTTTTTTACTTTTAGTAGAGATGGGGTCTTATTCTTACTCAGGCTGGTCTTGAATTCCTAAGCTCAGGTGATCCACCCATCTTGGCCTCCCAGAGGGCTAGGATTACAGATGTGAGCCACAACGCCCTGCCTATTATTTCTACTCCAGAAGAACCCAAGGCACAGGAAAAGCATGGGACAATAAATTCCATATGTGCCAGGCCCCAGCATGTAACCCATGATGGCCTAGAACTCTGAAGCTCAGAGCAGACAGTGCACACAGGGCCGCTAAGGGCTGCTGAGGTCTAAGTAAAGGAAAACAGTATTGGAGAGCAGTATCAAAGCAAGAGAAAGATGTGTAATGAGTCTGCTTCTCAGCTTTTCTGGTATTAAAATGACATCAAACATTGTTTTTCTGTTCCCCCTCTGTGGCCAACAAGGTGCAATGCTCACAATACCCTAGCTAATAAGGAACTGTGCTAAGCACAGTCGCAGCCCAGCCTTTCTAGTGAGCTTCACTGACCCCTGGCCCCCAAAGTGGACTGAGTGTACAGTGCCCAAGAGGGGTGGTCACTTTACCTGTCTCATCACTATACTCTCCATCGGGACATTCCACACACTCAAAGCAGCAGGTGGGCTCCCCTTCAATTATGCCTTTCCTGGTGCCTGCGAGGCAGTCTCTGCTGCAGTTGGAAAAGGGAACCTGGAGGACACAGAGCACAAGGGTGAGTGGCTGCAGCCGTGGGGTCGAGGCTAGTCCTATAGCCCCTTTGACACTTGCGACAGGGAGGAGTTTGGGCACAAGGACCAGTGTGGCAGACTCTGGGCCCATTCCAGGCAGAAGGAGGTCCAGAGGTCCTCGGTCTCATTCCTGTTATCAGTGAGAGGGACAGATACTCACAGGGCAGCTGTGTATGTACACATAGACACATGCATGCACATACACACATATATCCATGGGATTCTGTGAGATGATCTGGGGAGAATACCACTACTTTCTACTACTTGAAAACAGATGACAAATAAAACGTAAAACAACTAGCAAATAAACTCAAGGAACACGAGAAGAAAATACACCATGACCATGTTGGTTTTATGACGGGAGTGCAAAGAAGTTAAATATTAGAAAATCTATAAGTATCATTCACAGCATCGACAAATTGATGAAGAAAAATCCTATGATCAATAGATGAAGAAAAAATTAAATCCAACACAAATTGGTGATTAAAAGCTTAGTGAAAAGGAGTAGGAAGAAATATCTTTAGCTTGAGAAAGGGTAATTTATTTACAGTGAACATCATTCTATATGAGAAAATATTTAAAACATTTTCTTTAAAACAAGAATGCCCCAGCTTGGCACCTGTAGCCTAGTGGCTAGGGCACTAAGCTGGTGGGTTCAAATCCAGCCTGGGCCTGCCAAACAATGACAACTACAACAACAACAACAACAACAACAACAAAAAATCTGGGCATTGTGGCAGGCACCTGTAGCCCCAGCTACTTGGGAGGCTAAGCAAGAGAATAACTTAAGCCCAAAGAGTTTGAGGTTGCTGTGAGCTGTGACAACACAGTACTCTACCCAGGCTGACATAGTGAGACTCTGTCTCCAAAAAAAAAAAAAAAGAAAGGAAAAAAACAAGAATGCCCATTATCATCACCACTAATACTTAACATTGCACTGGAGGTCCTATTTAGTGGAATAACACAAGAAAAATAATGGCATAAATGCTGGATAAGACTAAATAAAACTTGATTATTTGCAGAAGATATGGCTACTGCATAGAAAGCCCAAAAGAACAATGAAAACATTAGAAATAATTGGAAAGAAGCTCCAAGCTAAAATACTACAGACTGTCACTATTCTTATCAGAGTTTCGTTAGTTTTTCTAGAAAAAGAAATGTTGTCTTTTGTGTCCTTTTGGTCAATTTCCAGGTCCTTAAATGTCTGTTTTTGACAATTTTGTTCAATTTTATCATTGGTGCATTGTTTCCGAAGTCCTGCCTCTGCCTCATTCTTTGATCATGACAAGGTAATTGAGTATCTACTCTAAAAATTGATTAGTTATTTACCACCTGACAGTCTATATGTTTCAGAGACAAGGAAGACGTCAGAAGAATGAAGTCTATCTTTCAACAGCATATGTTTCTTAATGGTACAGAGCAATTCTCATTCATCTTTGTAACCCCAGTTACATGCCTTGAATAATACTTAATGTATAATACTATTTCCACAACATTTCTTTCATAAGCCTGCCTCCTCTACCTACTGATTTTGTAAGCTATCTTACAAAGTTAAAAACATGGAAAGCAGTAACTGGCTTGACAAAAGAGTTAATAAAAATTTGAAGATGATCGATATTATCTTCTAATGAAAGGCATAGGAATGGGATGGAATTCCATATTGGACCTGATGATTGCTACGACTCCCATGACCTTAGAAGGGGAAGGATAGGAAGAGAAGAGTGAAAGACAACTCACATCAGCGTGTTCAACTATGGTGACAAGGCATCCTCAGAGACATTCTTACAATCCTTCTTGAGTATCAACCCATTTGATCTTTGGAATGAAAGTGATGAACCCTATTTCCCAAACCCACACTAGGAATGTTTCTAAATTTCCCTTCTTAAGGAATGGTGGTTGCTGTATCCTTTAGCAAGATAAAGTAAAGTAAGGATACATCTATTTCTAGGTTTATGAATTTTTTTTAATCTGAACGGGGGTTGAATGTCATTGAATACTTTCTTTGTATCTATTGACATTATAGTAGGACATTTATCTTTTGTTTTTTTAATGTGATAAGGTACGTTTATAAACTTTGTAATGTTTGGCTATCATGATATTATTGTAAATTCACTGCTAGCTCTACTGGGTCATGATGTATTATATATTTTATACATTGCTGCTCTAGGTTTGCTGACTATTTAGGATTTGAGCATCTGTGTATATAAACAACATTGGCCTATAATGATCTTTGCTTGTACTGTTCTGTTTTTGATGTAAAGATAATATTAGCCTCATGAAATGAGCTTAATAGTTTTTCTTGTTGATTTCTGTTAGGTTGTGAATGCAAAAATCTCAATATAACAATGATCCCAACAAGACTGAAAAGTATTCCTCTGTCATATAAATGTCCAGTGATGTGGCCTATGGTGACACAGCACTCCAGTGTTGGAGACCTACACTTTTTTTTACCTCGTGGTTCTAACATGACTGGTCTTGCCTCATAGTCCTTGATGGTAACATGTAGTTTCCAGGAGTCAAGATAGAGGAAGGAATGAAGAAGAGGGCACAGTATACTAGCAGGCACTTTCTTAAAGAAGGTTCCCAGAAACTATCACACAACACTGCCATTTATAATCCATTCTCCAGGATTTTGTCCTGGGGCCACACTTAGCAGAAAAGGAGGCTGGGAAATGCCTTCTTTATTCTGGCTGGTTATGTGTCCAGCTAAAATAGATTTTGTTATTGAAGAAAAATGAGAGTTCAAATATTGGGAGCTTTTGGGAGTCTCTGCTATGCCTTTTGTTCCCATCTTCATATTGGCTAAGGGACAGGCTTAGGGTCACACATGATGGAAAGCTGAGATTCATACCCAGGTCAGTTTTCAAAGTCTGCAAATTCTGCTTTATCCCAGTAAAGGCTTAGGAGATGTTACCCTCTGAGTCCTTTTATTGCCTTCTTCAGCATTCTTTATATGCTAAAGAAAAATCCTAACATTACAGGAGCAGGCTGAGGCAGCCACCAGAAAGATCCATTTTGCAAAAAGCTGTCAAGTATGGTGGACCCTCCATAGTTGACCACCTCCTTACATTGAGCATTTCTTTAATTTGACCCAATTTTCATAGACTGGACATGCATCACATGCACTAAGGCCACCTTCGAATGTTGACCAATTTGTTATAGTCCCTTGGATAGTCAACTTAGAGGTTCTACTGTAGTTGCAAGTCTCCCCAACAACATTATTAAAGATGCCTATCCAATTATAGCCAAGGAAGCTCATCTGAATCCCAAGCTCCTAATTAATATGTCTCTTTGACTTCTTATTACTTGCACCAAAACAAAGAATTATCGGCAGTGTAGTGTAAGGGATGGAGCACTGAGGTTGGAGTTAGGGACCTTGGTGTCTAGTCTCAGGTTTTACGTCATCTATCTGTCTAGCCTGAGGAGTCACTTTTGCATCCCTCAGTATCAGTCTCAGCAACTTCAAATTAGAGGGTTGGATACAAGGATCTTTAAAGACCCCTTGAACTCTAAAGTACTGCATTTGTAATTGAGAATGTTAAGATATAATGCTACATCAGTAACACTGTGCAATTACATAGTATAATTTAATTTATAATATACTTTTATATACTTGATCTCATTTGATCTTCTTAACAACTTTTGAGATATGTAGGGAAGTTGTGAATATGTAATTTGCTTCTGTAGTTAAATGTAATTGTTTTTTTTTTAGGTAGAATATTATTTTATTTTATTTTATTTTGTTTTGTTTTATTTTATTTTTTTGAGACAGTTTTACTCTGTTGCCTTGTGTAAAGTGCCATGGTATCGTCATAGCATAGCAACCTCAGTCTTTTGGGCTCAAGTGATCTTTTTTTTTTTTTTTTTTGAGACAGATTCTCACTATGTCACTCTTGGTAGAGTGCCGTGGCATCACAGCTCACAGCAACCTCAAACTCTTGGGCTTAAGCTATTCTCTTGCCTCAGCCTCCTGAGTAGCTGGGACTACAGGCACCCACCGAGTAGCTGGGACTACAGGCACCCACCACAATGGCTGGCTTTTTTTCCTTTTTTTTTTTTGTAGTTGTCATTGTTGTTTAGCAGGCTTGGGCCAGGTTTGAATCTGCCAACCTGGGTGTCTATGGCTGGCACCGTAACCACTGAGCTACAGGTGTCGAACCTCAAGCAATCTTCTTGCTTCAGTCTCCTCAGTAGCTGGGACTACAGGCACCTGCCACAATGCCTAGATGGTTTTTCTATTTTTAGTAGAGACAGGGTCTTGCTCTTGCTTGGGCTGATCTTAAACTCCTAAGCTCAAGCAATCTACCTTCCTCAGCCTCCCAGAGTGCTAGGATTACAGATGTGATGACATTGGTATTTTTGTGGTCATTTGTACGAAAAGTACAGAAAAGAGTAGATGAGACTGTGTGCTAGGTTGAAGGTAGTGCCTTTATGGAAGGAAAAGCTAGATTTAATTTTTAACTCTGTTAACTACCCCAGGAGCATAAGTGAATAAGTTTATGAGACTTGTCTGTGCTGCTCATTTAGCCATGTTTAAACCCATGATGAATACAGTCTGGTAAAGGACATTAGGATTATAGGGAACTGTACAGGAACTAGTTTTCACACAGGAAGGGAAATGAGACACACACCAACTAGAGATAATGATGTTCCTTAATGGCAGCGGAAATATAACCTGGATGATCCGTCAGGGGTGAACAGCTGGTAGGATAGCTGATCAATTTAGACTCTGGGCTATCTAAAAATCCAGATAATTTAGATAAGGTATAATTAGTGGGCAGAGGAGTATAACCTCTGGAACCTCAAAATCTCTATCTGGAAAAGGTTATGACATGTTTATAATTGAGAATCCACTCTCTGAAGTAGATGCTAATAATGACTTGCACATTGTGGATGACATCACTATCTATTGAGACGCTCACAAGGTCAACCCATTCTTGTAGCATCTCATTAGAAACCCATCAATCTCAGAAGCACTTGGTAAAAAGATGAAGTTGAATCTTTGGTCATGTTACAAAAAATGGTCCAAGATGCTCAAAGTCGATAATAAAAAGACAAATGCAAAGAGAAACGTGGTGAGTCTTATCCAGGCTCCTGGGAGCAGTCAAGGGGATGCCCAGTCCAGAGTCTGTGTTCCTACAGGGATCTGGGTCCTCAGCAGGCTACTACATTCTGGGGCACATCCATCACAGACTGCTCATCCCCTCAGCCATCATGTGTCTTTTCCTGAAGTGCACATTCACAGAGGAGTAGACTCATCATTTTGGAAGTCCACTGGTGAAGCCAAAGGCCCTCCAAAAGCCCAGCACTGTGTCCCACCCATGGTGGAGGTGTCTGGTGTTCTGACGGATGGCACGTACCTCCCTGGAGAATCCACTCCACAGGATTTTCTCCTCGTTGATAAAGAGTCTTTCCCCCTTCTTTGCGTAGACATTGTAATACCCGACTTCCTTAAAGATGATGGAACTGTCCTCTGGGGAGAGGTGCCAGTTGATGATGGAATAGTTCCCCACCAGGTCACCACACTCATCAAAAGTCACTTGCTCCCCCATATTGTTGGTAAAGTTAAGGTGCCGTAGGTGTTTCAGGACCTAGAAAGGAACACAGATGAATGAGTACAGACCACAGGGCCACCACACATAACCAGGTATGTAGATTTTGTACTGCACGGGGACAGTAAACTCTCTTGTTCCAACAAAGTGAGAGGAGAGACCTGAGGAAGAGACACCTTCTAATTTACATTAGAATGGTACTTGCAAGTGTTAGCAGTAGCCCTAGTAAACCATGGGCTTAACTTACTATTCAGATTATAAGTGGGGTAGGAAAAACTTTCTTGAAGATGGGAAAGGGAAATGGGGTACATCTCACCTGGCCACTGGCCAAGTAAAAGCCAATGCACCATTGCCTGTGGCATCTCAGGGAAGGCAGGGCTTGAAAGCCTGGCACCTTCTGAGATGGGCACTGGGGAAGGAGAGGAGAGATGGCTGAGTGCTCTGACTCTTCACACCTTCTTTCTCTATGGTTCTATTTTTGTGGAAGTGCCTTGGTGCCAAAAATCACAGAAAGTGGAATGGAAGGAAGAAAGAAACAAGGCTGTGGGTGGAGCCCTGGCCTCACTGTTGTCAGAGTCATGGCAAATCCTTGAATTTGTACAGGTTTTATGGTCCACAAAGCCTTTGCATACACGCATAAAATACCGTATATACTCAAGTATAAGCCGAGTTTTTTCGGCACAAAATTTGTGCCAAAAAACCCGAACTCGGCACAAATTTTGTGCCAAAAAAACTCGGCTTATACTTGAGTATATACGGTAATGATAATTGCTAATACATTCTAGCCATTTAAAAATAGTCATTTTCACCGCCTTTGAGAAATACTCTATATTCATTACCTAACCTAACTCTCATGACAAATAGTAAGATTACCCTCATTTTATTGATGAGGAAACTGAGGCAGAGTAAAGAGTAGCTTGCTCCGGGTCACAGCTTGTGTCCTAACTGTTATGCTTTACTGCAGCATTGCTGAGGTCCTGGCTCTGCTTCCTGCTGTGGCCCTGATGTTGGCCAAGAGGAGACTCATGTAGGACCTGCCCTTTGCCACCAAGTCACCAACTGAGAGTAAGACAGAGTCCAGTCTGTGAGCACAGGGGCACCCACTTCCACTGCAGCTCATGAATCTTTACCACTCTCGCGCTCTGGGCCCATTTCCTCACATGTGTAAGAGGGCTGGGCCTAGAGGCTGCAGGGCTCTCTGCACTCACATCTTCATGCCTCTTTGTTCTATGGTTTAATGGTCCCGGGAGAACATTTACAGGCACCTCTCTCTGTTATCTTGTTTGTATGTTTGTTTGTTTGTTTTTGAGACAGAGCCTCACTTCATTACCCAGACTACAACCTCAAACTCCTGGGCTCAAGCAATCTTCCTGTGTCAGCCTCCCAAGTAGCTGGGGCTGCAGGCACCACCACACCTGGCTAATTTTTCTGTTTTATTTATTTATTTATTTATTTTTTTGTAGAGACAAGGGTCTCACTCTTGCTCAAGCTGGTCTTAAACTCCAGAGCTCAAGTGGTCCTCCCATCTTGGCTTCCCAGAGAGCTAGGATTACAGGCATGAGCCACTGCACCTGGCCTTGATTTTATTTTTAAATAAACAGTTATGGAAAGTAAAATTAAATAGATAAAAAGAGTCACCTGAATTTGCTCATAAGTAGTTCTGAGATGTGTTTGAGAGGAGAGCATATGCCCTGGAAGGCTCTAGCTGTCCTGACTTTTGTCCCAGACCTGTGGGAGAGGGGGACCCTCACTCCCTACTTCCTGGTTCTGCAACCAGAGTCGCTGAGCCATCCTCAGAGAAAGATGAAGAACGACTGGGTGTGGTAGCTCAGGCCTGTAACCCTGGCACTCTGGGAGGCCCCACTGGGTGCTTTGTTTGAGCTCAGGAGTTGAAGACAAGCCTGAGCAAGAGAAAGATCCCATCTCTACTAAAAATAGAAAAACTAGCCAGGCATTGTGGTGAGTGCCTGTAGTCCCAGGTACTTGGGGTAAGAGGATCTCTTAAGCCTGAGAGATTGAGATTGCTATGAGCTATGTAGACACCATGGCATTCAACCCAGGGTGACAGAATGAGTCTCTGTTTCAAAAAAAAAAAAAAAAAGGAATATAGCAGTAAAGGTAGAGTAATTAGCATGAATTTCCTTCCTTTTATCCAGCTTTCAATTCCCCCCCCCCTTTATTTTTTTTTTTTTTAAGAGAAAGAGTCTCACTTTATCACCCTCTGTAGAGAGCTATGGTATCACAGCTCACAGCAACCTCCAACTCCTGGGCTTAGGTGATTCTCTTGCCTCAGCCTCCCAAGTAGCTGGGACTACAGGTGGCCACCACAAAGCTTGGCTATTTTTTGTTTGCAGTTTGTCTGGGGCCGGATTCCAACCTGCCACCCTTGGTATATGGGGCCAGCAACCTACCCACTGAGCCACAGGTGCTGCCCCCCCCCCTTTTTTTTGAGACAAGAGTCTTAAGCTATTGCCCTGGGTAGAGTGCTGTAGTGTCATAGCTCACAGCAACCTCAAACTCTTGGGCTTAAGCAAGTTTCTTGCCTCAGCCTTCCAAGTAGCTGGGACTACAGACACTGGCCATAACACCGAGCTATTCTTTTGGTTGTAGTTGTCATTGTTGTTTGTCAGGCCCAGCCTGGATTCAAACCCACCAGCTTCAGAGTATGTGGCTGGTGCCCTAGCTGCTGAGCCACAGGCACCAAGACAATCCCTTGGTTCTTAACATGCCAGGCAACAAGCTGCTTCTCTCCTTTAGTATTTCCACTAGTCTTCTGTAATGCAGTGGCACTCTCTAAGCATCAGAGTAGATGCAGGGAGAGAAGCTGGACAAGACCCTTTCATGATTCAAAGGTCATCTTTCACAATGGCCAGACTGGAGAAGATCATTTCTGTTTACAAGTCTTATGCATTGCTGTTAGCATGGGCTGGAGATTTTCATCATAATCCTAACAATACCAGATTTTTATACTACTGGAATCAATCAACTACCTAATATTTATAGTATATCCACTGTGTGTTCTGAACTGGGCTGGTAATACAAGACAGGCTCATCTAGACCTTGTGGAGTTTACATAGGGAATAGGGTATAAAATGTAAAACATAAAAATATTCAATGAAACAGCAAACAGTTCAAGATAAAATATAGTGAAGAGTTAATTTATGGGTTATCAACTCTAAGTACAAAGAAATTCCAAGGAAATAAGAGATCAAAAGTATCAAATGGTCAATGCAGGCTTGAAGCATGGTAGACATCTGAATTGGCAAAGACAATCCTCTGTTAAATATAGTGGGAACAGCATGGGCAAAGATAGCACACCAGGAATAAACACAATGTGTGATGGGGCAGCAAAGAGATCAATTTCTCAAAAATTGTGTATGTGATAGACAACAAAGGGCAATAGATTAGTAGTTCAGTAAGAAGGAGCCAGGGCAAAGAGAGGCTATATTTCACACCAACATGGTACAGAATAAAAAGCATTGATAGGAATGCAGAGAACTCAGAGTCCTCAAGATACTGCTGATGGGGATATAAAATGGTGCAGTCACTTTGGAAACAAGTTCCTCAAAAAATTAAACATAGACTTCTCATTTGACCCAACGATTATGTGTATGTGTGTGTATATATATATCTCACATATGCACACACACACCCAAGAGAAAACAAAATATATGTCCACACAAAAAATTTGTACACAAATGCTTATAGCAACATTATTTATAATAACCCAAAGTGGAAACAACCCAAATGTTCATCAATTGGGTAAATAGATAAATACATTGTGGTATATCTATACACTGGAATACTATTTGGCCATAAACAGTAATGAAGTTCTGATACATGTTACAACATGGCAGAACCTTAAAAATGTATTATGCTAAGTGGAAGAAGCCATTCACAAAAGACCATAATTTTTTAATTCCATTTATATGAAATGTCCAGAAATATTCAAATATAGAGGGGCAGAAAGTAGATTAGTGCTTGTCTAGAGATGAGGGGTTGGGAGGCTGAGGGCATGATATTTAAAGGGTATGGGGTTTCTTTCTGATGTGGTGAAAATGTTTTAAAATGGATAACACATGTGTGAATACACAAAAAAGCACTTCAGCATATTTAAAGTGAATTTCACACTTTAAATGAATTGTATGGTGTATGAATTATATCTTTTTTTTTTTTTTTTTTTTTGCCAGGGCCATGTTTGAACCTGCCACCTCTGGTATATGGGGCCAGCGCCCTACTCCTTGAGCCATAGGTGCCGCCCTATGAATTATATCTTAATGGAAAGGGCTTTAAAACATCCAAATTTGGGCTGGACATCATGGCTAACGTCTATAATCCTAACATTCTGGAAGGCTGAGGTGGGTGGGATTGCCTAAGCTTGGGAGTTCAAGACCGGGCTGAGCAAGAGCAAGACCCTGTCTCTACTAAAAATAGAAAAAAAAAAAAAAAAAGAAAAGAAAAAATAGCTGGGCGTTATGGTAGGAGGCCTATAGTCCTAGCTACTTGGGAGGATGAGGCAAGAGGATTGCTCAAATCCAGGAGTTTAAGGTTGCTGTGAGCTATGATGTCACATCACTGTACCCTGGGTGACAGAGTAAGACTGTGTCTCCAAACCCCCCACACCCCAATAATCTAATCATTAATGGAGCTGCCATTCAGCAGCAGGCAGGGAACTTTACTTACAACAAGGTAATCTCTAGGATATTTGGTGTAGAGTGTTGACTAATGAGACATGGAAAATTTAGCTTTAGATGTGGCAGGGGGACAAGGGCAAGGAGAAGGGAAGGAAAAGAGAGGGTAGCAATGCAAATGTCTTATCCAGAAAAGGAAGCATCCTGGAAAATTTTTGCCTAGAAATTTTGTATCCATACTTTGTTAGACCAAATTCCTCTAAACAAGGCACTATTTTATTTCTTTATGTATCCCCAGTTGTTTGTAGAGGCCTTGAATTTTAGTGACTACTCAAACTATGTCTGTTGAGTTCTTGGTTAATGGAATAAACATTAAACCTGTAGGTTTCCAGCACTAGTAGGTGGACAAATAGTGTCCAGGCTGAGGTTTTTATTAGTCTGAGGATAAATGCAAAAAAGAAGGTGAACGTGGTTTATTTTATTTTATTTTTTATTTTTTATTCATATTAAATCATAGCTGTGTACATTAATGCGATCATGGGGCACCATACACTGGTTTTATAAACTGTTTGACACATTTTCATCACACTGGTTAACATAGCCTTCCTGGAATTTTCTTACCAGAATGTTTATTGCAGCCCAATTCACAATTGGTAAGTCATGGAAAAAGCCCAAGTGCCCATTGATCCACGAATGCATTAATAAATTGTGGTATATGTACACCATGGAATATTATGCAGCCTTAAAGAAAGATGGAGACTTTACCTCTTTCATGTTTACATGGATGGAGCTGGAACATATTCTTCTTAGTAAAGT
>CAUYPK010000072.1:0-15786 GCA_963574355.1 Loris lydekkerianus | reverse complement strand
CCATAGTATTCAATGGCAACTTTAATAAAGTGAATAAACCATTTAAGACAGTAAAGCATTGTAAATAAATGGTTAAAAATCCTGAATCCTTCTACTCCAAAACCCCTGATTATAAGGATTCAGGATTTATAAACATTTATTTACAAGACTTTAAAGCCTTAAATGGGGTTTTCACTTAATTAAATGTGCCATTAAATATTGTGGGTTAAACAGTTCAGTGGAATACAGTTCAGTTCAGCCGCCTACCTCTTCAGCTCAGCCGTGACTTGTGGACTGAAGTACCACCTCCTCAAGCAGACGGAAGAAGACAACTGGAGACCATGTGCATTTGATTAGGTGTGTGCTCACCGAATCAAATAACCTTTATAACCCGAGTATAAGCCGAGTTCGGGTTTTTCGGCACAAATTTTGTGCCAAAAAAACTCGGCTTATCCTCGAGTATACGGTAAGTTGGACTTCATCAAAATTAAATCCTTTCTATATGGAAGACTTTAAGAAAATAACAAAACAGCTCAAATCATGGGGGAAATACTTGCACATCACATTTTTGTCAAATGACTTATATCTAGAATAAATGAAGAACTCTCAAATTTCTACATTAAAAAAAACAACCAAATTAGGGGCTCAGTTGGTAGGGCGCTGGCCCCATATACCAAGGGTAGTCAGTGGGTTCAAACCTGACCCCAGCCAAACTGCAACAAACTGCATTGTAGCAGGTGCCTGTAGTCCCAGCTACTTGGGAGGCTGAGGCAAGAGAATCGCCTAAGCTCAGGAGTTGGAGGTTGCTGTGAGCTGTGTGACACCACGGTACTCTACAGAGAACGATAAAGTGAGACTCTGTCTCTACAAAAAATAAATAAATAAAAGAAATCAAATTAGAAAGTGCACAAAAAAATTGAACTGATATTTTGCCAAAGAGAATATGCAAATAAAAAATAAACATGCAGGCTAGGCACCCGTAGCAGGCACCAGCCACATACACCAGAAATGGCACGTTTGAATCTGTCCCTGGCCTGCCAAACAATGACAACTACAATCAAAAAATAGCCAGATGTTATGACAGGTGCCTTCTCAGTCTCTTGAGTGTTGGATGGCTAATGCAAAGCAAGAAGAAATTGTGAGTTGTCACTTCTGATAAAATTATTTTTTGTTCTACTACTCTCCCTTATTTTTTAATTTTTCCTGTATCTGAGCAAGATGTGATGTCTGGATCTCTAATAGTAATCTTGGAACTATGGGGAAAAACCAAGAGAAAACCAAGAACTTCTCTTTTCTACCTTCAAATTGCTGGACCAATGCCAGCAACTCTTTTAGTTTAGATTTCTAATACCTTTCATGTGTTTAATCTGCTATAAATAAATTTCTCTTACTACCAGCAATTCCTAACTGAAACACTGGCCAAGAAGGTTTATTCATGTATGGTAAAGAGAGCAACATGAGAAATTATATCATGGTAATTATCTTTGTTAAAATATTAAAGAAGAAAAGTTACATGATTATTTTAATGGCTACTGGTAAAAAATTTATAAAATCTGACATTTATAAAAATTTATAAAATCTGACATTCATTGCAACAACTCAAACAATAAGAAACAGAATATACTTTCTTAATCCATTAAAAACCATGTGATAAAACTGATGCAGATATCATATTTAATAATAAAATATTAGGGCTGGGCACAGTGGCTCATGCCTGTAATTTCAGCACTCTGTGAGGCCAAGGCGGATGGATTGCCTGAACTCACAGGTTTGGGACCAGCCGAGCCAGAGCAAGACATCATCTCTAAAAATAGCCGGGTGCTGTGTTGGGCACCTGTAGTCCTGACTACTTTGGAGGCTAAGGCAAGAGAATCACTTGAACCTAAGAGTCTGAGGTTGCTGTGAGCTATGACACAACAGCACTCTACCAAGGGGCAACAAAGTGAGACTCTGTCTCAAAAAAGAAAAAAAAAAATTAGAAAAATGCCCAGTAATGTCCTAAATGGTGTGAAATATCTATAATTATTACTATTATTGAACAATAAACTAGTGATTTAAGCTGAAAAAAGGAAAGAAAAAATAGCTCAAAGATTAGAAAGAGATTATCTAAGAATCATCTTTCAGAGAAATAAACTAGTAAGCAATGGAAATAAAAGAACTTAGCAAATTTAACTAAATGAAATTCCCTATGCAAAAATCAATTTTTTCCCATTCTTCCTCGATAAAAAATTAAAATAGAAAATAAGAACCTTTTTACAGTAGTTACAAAAATATAAAATTTCTGGTTTAAAAACAACCAACTAAAAAAATTCAAGATGTTTATAAGGAAAGTACTAAAATTTATTTAATGATATAAGCAGACATAAATATCCAGAGGACTATACTACATTCATCAATGAAAATATTCAATGTTATGAAAATGTTCAGTCATTTTTAAGTATTTTAATCAAGAAAATATATATAAACAAAAATAAGGTTTTGTTTTTATCACTCTGCAAAACTGAAAAAAAAATCTGGCAATAAAAGTTTTCAGTAAAAATGTGGAGAACAGGCTCCTTATTAAACTGTTTTGAGGATACGACTCTGTATATTGATTTACTTGTGTTATTCAGAAATTTAAAAGTACAATTCGAAATAAATTTTCAGGGCCTGTGACCTTGCAATTCTATTTCTAGGAATCTGTGCCTGAAGGCAAAAGAATGTTCACAGCCACATTATTTGGATTCTCAAAACGCTGAAAACCAAGTTATTGTCTTTCAAAAAGACATTTAAATCAACCATTGAATATACATTTTATGCAATAATGTCTGCGAATTAAAATACATAATCCACAGCACTTAACACAGTCAATTCTAAAAACCACATATTACAGAATTCATAGAAGAAGATGCCAGGGAAATAAAAACACAACACACACATGAAATAACTTACAACAGCACGCGTGTACACTAGCCGAAGGTTAAACTAACTTTGGAAAAATGAACAAAAGACGTAAGAGTAATTACTTCAGGAGAATGGAAGGGAATGCTAGGATTGAGGATGGGGTCCTAAGGCTATTTTAGATCTAATTTGGACATTTTTGAAAAAATGTAAAAGAAAATTAGGATCATGTGTTGCACAGTTAGAAATGGATTTAAAGGATCTGGTATTTATTGTGTAAACAGACTGCTGTGAATTAAAATAAAATCTTAGGGTTTCCCCTAACAGCTGACTGGCTGACACCCCCCTTGACTAAGAAGATCCCTAAACTGAGTTGCTGGCCTTGGGAAAGGAGAACAGAGAGGCCTGTTCATCCCCCCTCCCCTTTTTAGGGATGTTCTTGTGGCTCACTATGGGCCTAAGGCTCTGCAAAGACCTACCTTACCTGCAGGTCCTCAGTATACATAACAAACCACTTGAGTCTGTCAGGCACTTTGTCTCTAATTAGCATACCCTTTCTCCTTCCTTTTCACTGACTCCTGATCTTTCAGATGGAGCCTAACTCTTTTTTAGCCGATTGTCAGCTAATGGGCTAAAAACCCACCTATAACCTGTAAGGCACCCCCCTTCCAGATGTCCCACTTTTTTGGACCAAACCAATGTATGTTTTCCACGTATTGATTTGGAACCTCACCTGTAATACCTGTCTCCCTAAAACGTAGTAAACCCAACTGTAACCCCAGTAACACCACCAGCCACTTGTTCAAGGTTTCTTGGGTGTGTGTGGCTCCAGGTCATGGTCCTCAAATGTGGTTCAGAATAAAGCTCCTCAAATTTTTACTGACCATGGCTTCTTTTCCATTGACACTTTGATGGTGTTCAACTAAAGAGTAAAGCAAAATTTTGGCTCATGCTGAAGTAACACAAGTACACTTTACCAGAGATGTGGCATTGAACGCACCAGGGCACACCTATAGGCCCAAGTTACCAAATAATGTACTAAGTGCTATCATGCAGTTAGGAATCCAGAAGTTGCTGATTTTCTCTTAAGAAATATGAAGAGGTGAATTTGAGTTTTGAATTTGAAGGGCAAATTGGAATTTGCAAGTCAAGTGGGCTAGAGTCAGCAGAATGTCTGTAGGCAAGTTGAGCAGCCTGTATAAAGGATTTGTTGCCCCCATGGGGTGTGACTGAGTCAAAGTTGAGTGAGACTGAAGACTTGCATGTGTCTGTGGAGGGAAGGGCTGCAGGGGCTGTAAAGTGGACAAAGGGCCGAGATAAACATCCGGGCTAGATTGTGGGCCTTTTATGCAGTAGAAATGCATATGCTACTTTCCTGTCTCTAAGCCGACCCCAATTTCCACGTACTCTACCTATTCTTACATTTCGAATTCAAATCTCATAATGTCTTTCTCAACTACCCTGATTTATTTTGTGTTTTCTTTTTCAGAATGCTTTTAACGCCAATAGTCTGTATTATCCATCATTCTGATACATAAGCACCTTCATTCTGGCAGGTTCTTCTATTGCTTCAGATATCATGACTGGAAAAAAAGGGGGGAAGGAAGGAAGGGAGGGAGGGAGGGAGGGAGGCAATTCCATTGGGTTATATGTTAGTCTTATATCCTGAAATTACTAAATAAGGTGTTAGGAACATAATAGATACCCATATTTTCCGAGTTGAACTAAGAAGAAAGTAATACTTTCTAGGCACTCCAACAAAAATCAGCCATTTATATATATATATAATATATATTGTATATATTAATATACAATATATAATATATATATTATATATATTATATAACATATATGTATGTGATATATATATACACATATATATATACATTGTTTTATTTATATATATATATAAATAAAACAATGTTATACAGAGTAAGGGACTCAGGAGTGATTCATTTTGGTCCCTGTTTTATTTATTACTTAGCTCTGGCTCTTGGAAAGGTTGTTTGACTTCTTTGTGACTTTTATCATCTGTAAAGTAGGGGTGAAAAGAAGACACTTAACATTTGTTTGGTGTTTGCTATATATATTAGCTGTATTGCTAAGGTTTTTTAAACCCTGGTAACAGATACAAATGTCCACCTTGACATCTACATAAAGTAACTATTATATGTCGTTCGTTTTCTAAATCAAAGTAAATCAAATTGGGCTGAACCCTCCATCTGCCCAGGTTTATGTAAAAACATTCTCAATAGTCCCCCGACCCCTGAATATTGGGATTGATATGAAATTTATACAAGCTAGGTTTGTACTATTTACTTACTTTAGGGAAGTAAGTCATTTTATACGCTCATTGTTCAATTTTGGAGGCCCATTCAGAGGCAAGTGGCTTTGTAGCTCCTGACATTTATTCCCCTTCATTCTCGTGACAAATTTAGCATCAAGCTGGCACTCTGCTTTCAGCCACTAGTTCTAAACAGAGATAAAGGGATTTGGTTCCCCAAGGAACATTCGGCCATGATGGAGACATTTTTAGTTGTTATAAGTTGGGCAGGAGGTGCTAACGTCATCTAGAGGACAGAGGTTAGAGATGCTGTAACCCCCACCCCCACCCCACATTGCCGGTAACAGAGCCAGCAAAAAGAATTATCTGGCCTAATAAATCAGTAGGGTCATGGTTGAGAAATTATTCTCAGCTATCTGAATACTGTCAACAGACTCATAGAAATTTTTCTGTTTACAGAGAAATGAAGAGTGTGCCAAGAACTCATCGGATTGCAGAACCTGCTGCAGACACATGAATCCAACTGTCTCATTCCTCTTCCTCAGCATGTACCAGCTTCCTCCTGTCTACCCTACTCTGCCAAAATTACAGCTGTCTTTCAAACAACAGTTGAGTTCTTTCAAATGAAGACTGGTTTGAGATTTTCTTAGAATAAATGTTGAAACCCCAAGATGGTGGTTAATTACTTCTGGAGCAAACAAACCCAGATAACGGCAGACAGGCTGTCCTTCCTTTCACAGGAAAAACAAGATGGGAATTCGTATCTCATTAGATGATCCTGTAACATTTTCCAAAATAGAAAACTGAGCCCTGGGAGACGTAAAGCCACTCATCTAAGAACAGTATTATTAAAGAGCTAAGGCCATAAATGAAACCTAATCTTAGCAGGCGGATGCTATCTTTTCTTCTGTAAGGAAAGATCCTATTTGACTATGCAGTTGATAGATGCCTTAAGTCACTTTCAAAGTCACTTCATCCAGGCAAATTTAAAACAGATGAAAGATAATGCACGTTCCCTTGTAACACATGTTTTTATTTTAAAATATTTTAGTGAAATATAATATACACACTAAAAAGTGCAGATATCGTATATGTACAGTTTGATGAATTGTTACAAATTGAGCCTACGTAATTGGTTACCTACGTAACCAGTAAGCATATCAAGAAACAGAACATTACCAGAATCTCCCCTGAGCTCCCTTCCCTCCCCCAGTGTAACACAGTTTTTCATATTGAGATGCTCCGCAGGCTCCTCTGAGGAGTCCACTACATACCAAAAATACCAAATTCTATTCCTCGTATTCTTTAATCTTTCTCTTCCCTTTCTCTCACCTCTCTCTCTTCCTCTTTACCCCTCTTTCTCCCTTTTGTATTCCTCTTGGCTACTATGAGTTCACGAAATATTTTTCTTCATTAACTTTAATAAATCAGGTCAAATATAAAAGAGAGTAGGCCCTGAAGTAGAACTATTTGAACCACAGCAAAAATCTTGCAATGTTATGCCACTGTCATAGTAATACTAATTGTTCTTTTAAATTCATTACCACTAAGTACCTGGGTTTTACAGAAGTTGGCATGTGACTGGGTGAAAACCATGTAGACTGCCAAAAACAGTATGCTGAGGAGTGGTAGCTGGACTTGAAAAAGAAAAAAAATTATAAAAAGAAAACAAAACAAACTCAAAAAGCACATCCCTCCTGGATTCTTCTTTCTTCTATATTACTCTGAGTGATATAACATTGAAAATCAAAGAGCTTAGCAAATTCAAATATTCCATGGATCAATTTTCCCCTCATATAGTAAAGCATGATAAGTTTTAACAAATAGTATGATATTTAAATTATAGATTATAGGAGCTTCTTTTTTAATGATGAGATAGAAATGGAAGAAATGGGAGTAACACCTGTTTTATAAATTAATTATATTGCATCAGAGGTTATGGTAGGCAGCTGTTGCGTTTTGCAGAGTGACTTTACTAATGGAGACACCCAAATCTGGGGAATAATAAGCCATATGAAATTGGAGGCTTTTTGTTTTATAAAAAATACAATTTTATTTCTAAGTCACTTAGCTAACTGAAGGGCCCTGCCAATCAGTGGCCGTGCTGACTCTGCTCCAAGGATCAGAATAAGAGCACATGTAGAATTAGCACATGAATTGCTTTAGTACAAATGGTGGCTGTTACAGTATTTGAAAATAGTTGCAAATAAAGATTCCTAGGATCATCACCTGTCAATTTGTTTAGTATATCCCATCCTTAGAGTTAATGTGAAATATGAATCTTAATAAAATTTTTACATATGTGAGTTATTCAAGTTCTATTAAATGAAATAGTTCTGTAAAAATCTAGGAGTACCACTACACTTACTAAGGCCTGCCGAACCATACCAACAAACGGGCTGTTTTTCAGTTGATTTAGTTTCTAAGTGCATCTTATCATAGCATAATCTACTTAATGAACCCGATTGTGCCTGACTGGACCATTAAGGTGGCCCCAAACTGCCCAAATTTGGATTTTAGGTCTTTTCTTATTGCAAAGGCAAAGTTAGTTTTTAGTATGTTTGTTTGTTTGCAAACATTAAAATGTCTGTGCTCTTAGAGCACAATAGTTGTCCCGAATAGATTTACAAAATATAAATTATTCTGCTTTACAGTTATTAATCCATTATAATTGAATATTATTTTCTAGTATTTTCTTGTTTCAACTGAGATTTTGATTAGCTGCTCAACTGCTGTTTCAATATAGGATAAAATTCAACATTTATTCTTGTCATTCTTAGAAGAAACAAAACTTTTAAAATAGTTTATAGGTATCTCATTACACAACCATATATTTTTAAATAATATGAACAATAAGAATTATATATTAATAATTACATAATTTCTTTGAAATAGTTTTTAGTTCTCAGCTTGAAATGTGTGAATATTTCAAAGACAGATATTAATACAATACATTTGAGGTAATACAATTTAAATTCAGGTTTTCAAGGAAATATGAAAAAGTTTTCAGCGAGGCAAAAATTGAGATTAAATATGCAAAAGTATCTTGAGAGAGCTTAAAATTAATGCTGAGCCTCCGTAGTTGCCCTGCAGTTTTGGCTCCTGTCCCAGCTCAGACTACAATTTCACAATCACAGTATTATCTGTCTTTACCACCTCACAGTGGGAATTAACTTCCCAGCTATCCGGCCAGTGACATTGGAAAACCCTGAGAAAACAGGATAAATACACAAATGCTGGGGTTAAGAAGGGCCATCAGGAAAGTTGCTGAGCCCAGCCTGAGTTGGGAAAGGGATGAAGAGACACCTGGGCATGGGTCTCTAGGGTAGTGAGAGACAGTGTTTGCAACATTCCAGTTTAATGGACTTAATAGTTTTGCCTACGGATGCTCCAGAGGGGGTGGCTTCTCCATGGCACACTGTATAAATGCATTAGCAGCACCTAACAAATTATCTCGTCTAGAAGTTATTCATAGAATGGGTTTTAGATGAGTCCTTCATCCGGAATGAAGAAAATAAGAGTGTAAGATTCATACAGTTTGGATCTTCGTTAATGACATACTTTGAAAAGTTTCATCTCTGTTGTGTCCCCTTTCTTTCATTTTGACTCCGGGAATTAAATTTGATTTGCATATATGACATGTCATCTAAATCAAATGCTTTAAATAAAAGTGGATTTATTCCAATTACTCATTCCTGTCCATTTTCCAAATAACATTAACTTAGAAATTTGTAGCCATGTGTATATGTGTATGAATTCTAACTACCTAATTCCTCCTTTCATTCTATAGTATTACTTGCACTAAATGGACTAATTCTTACATTTCTACTATTATACTATTGCTTATACTGAAAAGAGAAATCTGAAGTGGTTTTAATTCCCCCCTTTCACCTTTTTTATTTAGCATTTGTCTGTGTGTAAAAATAGAAGCTCTTCCTATTTTATTTGAATAATAATCTTCGCATTTTTTGCTTCATGAATATTTTTCTCATAATCTTTATTAAATAAATTTCCATGTTAAAATTCAGTTTAGTTATTTTGCTTACATCTCACAGTCCTTTTAAGACTTCTTTCTTGAAAATGCATTTGGGTTACCAAAGTTAATGAAAGACTTCATTACAGGCATTTGCAGAAGCATGTGTAAATCATGAGACATAATGAAAATATGTTTCACAAATACATTCACAATTAATTTAATGACATGACAAGTTAGCTCACATCAGATGCCTATGCATTATGAATAATTAACATTGCTCCTCTATTAAAAATACAATTTTAACAAAAATAGTTTCTAGCTAGGATTTACATGAGTCTATTAATATGCTATAACTATTTTTCTTGTTGAAATTTAAGCTTTCTTTCTGCCTAAACTTATAGGAAGATATAATAGGCCATCACCCTACAGCCCAGCATCGACATAGCTGGAACACAGTTATCTAACAGAATCCTCCCCAGAGCATCTCTGACGATTTGTTATTGCTGAAATCAAGCAGATGGTGGCACTCTCCTCCACTAAACTCTCCAATAGGCTTGTACTAGAGGGATATTTGTGAACAAGAATGGATAGGAAAAGGGTTGCATGAATTCCTTCTCTGGATTTTCACCTGAGTTAAAATAAAACAGGAATTTGTCATTTTTCTCTTTATTCTTAACCTTTGCAATGAGGTTCTTTTGGAATTCTTTCTTAAGTGATTCACACTCTTCTTGATTATGCTACTTCTCAAGTGGGACTTTTGTGTTAATCTGTTATTTTCTTTCCTTCTCTTTATGTCAGCAAACCCTATGTCTTTTCTAAGAACATAAAATTCACTTAGTTATGATGATGGGCTGCTTGTATCCCATCAAAGAATGGCTGCCTCGTATTGATTTGTTCATACAAAGCAAAATTCCCTTTATTGTCATTGTCCTCGTCTTCTCTTCTTCCTCCTCTTCCTCCTCCTTCTCCCCTCTCCTCTTCTTTTCCTTTTTTGCTTAATCATTTCTTCCTTCCTTTTTTATTCTCTTAAGTGCAGCAGTTCTGTGGTAGGCTGACTAACGATCACCTAAATATTTCTGCTCCCTAATCCTTGGAATTGTGAATGTTAGCATGCACGGCCAAAGGGTCTTTACAGATGGGATTAAATTAAGGTTCCTGAGATGGAGAGTTGATACTGGATTATTCAGGTGTATCCATTATAATCAAAACAGTCCTTATAAGAAGGAGTCAGGGGGAGGCAGAGCCAGAGGAGGAGTTGATATGATGATTGGAACAGAGACTGGAGTGATGTGTTCTAAAGATATAGAGAAGAGACCACAAGCCGAAGAATACAGCCAGACACAAGAAAAATATTTTAGGGCATGGATTGTCCCTTCAGATCCTCCAAAGGAATCAGCCCTTCTGATGACGTGACTATGAAAGTGATGTCAGACTTCTGACCTCCAGATCTAGAAGCAAATAGATTTGTGCTGTTTTGAACCACTGAGGTTGTAGAAATTTGTTACAGCAGCAATGTCAACTTGATGCATCATTCAAAGAGGAAAATAAATCAAATAAATCTAGTATCTGGTATTATTACACATACTGGTTTTTGTTGTAAAAACAAACAAACAAACAAACAAAAAAACCAAAAAACTGACCGAGCCTTGAGCACTTAATGAAAAATTTTCTTGCCAAGTGGAAAGTTCAATCCAGCACAGAATCCAGGCAGGCTCTTGGCAGGAGTTCCAGGAGGATAAGGGGTGGGGGGTGGGGGGTGGGGTTTAAAGGAGAAATACTGTGAGCTACAGCTGCCCCCTATAAGGAAAGTGACATCTCTGAGTGGTGTAGACTGGCTGCCTGTAACCCCTGGACTGGCTGGCAGTGGTCTGCTGAGAAAGTGTTGACCTGCCTGGGGCAGACAGCCTCCAGCTTCCACCGACATGATGTCTTTGTTCCTTTAGTGTTCTTGTACCTGGCTGTCTAAATCTCTAAAAGACCAGGCAAGTTTTCCTCTGTTATCCCTTCAAATGGGGTTTTCAGCCCTTGTGTATTTTCTTCTTCACCTTCAGGATTGCCCATGATTCTTATGTTTGGCCATTTTATATAATCCCATGTTTCTTACAGGCTTTGTTCATTCCTCTTTATTTCTTCTTTATTTCTGACTGAGTTAATTCAAAAGAGTTGTCTGACTGGTCTAGTCCATTATTAAATTTTTCTACTGTGTTTTGTATTTCATTGAGCTTCCCTGCAATTCATAATTGGAATTCCATACATTATTTCAATATTTTCATGTTAGTCTGAATCAATTCCTAGAGAGGAGGTGTGCCCCTTTACGAGCGTCCCTTCACTCTGATTTTTCATACTTCCAGGGTTCTTGACGGATTCTTTCTCATCTGGACCAGCTGTTTTGGATTTTTCTTTTGTTTAGATGAGCTTTCTCCCACTTGTAAGGGTGTACCTGTTACATATGTTGGGTAAAAACCTCTGGCTTTGCTTGTGGGTTCTTTGACAGGATGGCTTGGTTAGGCATCCTTAGTGTGGTGGTTTTCTGATATTTTTCTGTAGGGTGTAGCAGTGCCGAGCTATGTGTGTGGGCAGATTCCCTGTCTCTCTCTGACAAGGGAGGATGGCACGTCTTTGAAATCCTTTCTCTGTCCCCAGCTGTGTGGTCTCCTCAACAGTGTCAACGGTATTGGCATGCCTAGCTTAATCTCTGAGCCAGCAGGCGATGCTTGTGGGTAAGAATCAACCACATCCTATAGGATGGAGTTGCAAATTGGCTTCCCTATCAGTAGGTGGCGCTTGCCAGAAGGAAGAGGCTGTAGTGTCTTTGTGGCTTGTGATCAGTTCTAGCCCCTCAGCAGAAGCACTCGAATGTACCCTGTGGCAGGTGCGGCCCTAGGACTTCCAGGTAAGTCCTCATCCTCAACCCCAGCAGAGGCCGGTGGGAAACTGAGCCTGCTCTCGGACTCCACAAAAGCTGGTAAGGTTGCAGTCCTGGCAGAGGTCAAATGTTCACTCGCAGGGTCTGGAGAAAGCTGCCAGGGAGGTGCTGGAGTGCCCCCGCCCAGACAGAAAGTGCCCGTGCAGGAGGGGCCGTCTGAGATTTGCAGTCTGGCTGTCAGGAGAGGGTTTCACTCGTTTCCTTCCTACCCTGCTCCATGGTTTCCTTCTGGTGTCTGCCAGCAGCCAGGAGCACAAACTAGCCAATCTACCCATGATTGTGCTGTGGGCTCGGACTTCCCTGACTGGGATCCAACCCTGGGCTGACAGCATAACCTTCCTTTAGCGGGAAGGGTTAGCCATAAGTTGCAGTGGCTGCGAACCACACTGCACTCTCCAGTTTTTCCCATTACCTCTTCAGAGGTAAGGGAGCCCTCATGGGCAAAACTGGAGACTGCATTGTGCTTCCCAGTCACAGCAACTCCTTCTGGTTCCGCTTTGCAATTTCTTCCCATGGAATCTCCGGTAGCTTCTAGTATTTTTCTCTCACAGTATTTTTCCACACCCTTGAGAAAAAATTCAGTCCTGGGGGCACAGGACCTGGCCTCCAGGCCTGTTCCTGGTTCCCTGACTGTGCTTGTCCCAAGTTGCCCATGGGATGCTCAGGTAGGACTGATGTCCGTCTTCTTCAGGATGTCCCCTGCTCTGACGGAGCAGCTGGGCAAGCAGCACTGGGGAGGCCCATGATCAAGGATCTCACAGCCCAATCACTCTTTAGTCCACTGCATATCTTTATTTAGAAAGGTTTGATCCCCACTCTCTGTGGAACCTCCAGTGTGGTAGATGCACCAACAGAGGGGGAAGAAGCTGTTCCTGTGAGTCCGGTTCATTTGTCTCCCTTGGCTGCCATGGGCAGGTAGGGAAAGAGGAGGAGAAGAGTCTGAAGGGAGAGTGCTAGCACTCTGGTCATCTCTGTCCCTCTCTAGAAGGCAGCCTTCCCAAAATGTCCAGACCTTGAGGACAAAGATCCCCCAAGACCCACAGGTTCCTGTCACACAGTCTGGACTGAAGTTGGGAAATATATATGTGGGAACAAATAAGATGGAAACTGTGGTCTACTATGGGGAGGACAAAGGTGCATTGTAGGCTGAAAAGCTATATGGCATCTATTATTTGGGTTTGAGTCTCCATGAAGGAAGCAGCCCACAGGCACTGGCTTTGTTCTGGTGCTTTGTTCTCAAGAAGCTCCAAGTTCACTGACCTCAGTAGCTTTTGGGCTTGTGAGGGTATAAAGGGTCGCTAGCAGCCCAGGATCCTGCTGAGTGCCAGAGCTGTGAGGGGGAAGAAAGAACCCTTGCCACCTACACATCTCCCTGGACTGCAGCCTCTCGGGGGTGGATCTCTGCTGATATGTTGCTCCTTTTTGTTCTGCTCTGCAATTTCTTCCCATGGTTCTCTGGTAGCTTCTAGTATTTTTCTCTCAGAATTATTCATGGTCTACATTTATTTCTTTGTTGTTTTCTTTTTCATCTAAAATATTTCTTTCTTTCTTTCTGAGATGATTTGGTAGCTTATGTATCTGATCAGCAATTTCATTTCTGTTCAAGAAAAGACTTTTACTTGGCTCACCATTCTGGTGGCTTGGAGGTCAAAGATTGGGTGGCCATACCTGGTCAGCTTTTGTGAGGGCTCTTGCTACCTCACAAGGTGGCAGAGAAGCAAAAAGGCAAGAGAGTATGTCCAAAGAGAACATAAAGGAAAGGCAACCATGCTCTAGTCCTGCTAGACCAAGAACTCACACGAGTATAATAACATCAATCTGTTGGTGAGGGCATTGTGCCATGATCTAGACCCTAGCTCTCAACAATGTCATAATAGGAATCAAATTCAACATGAGTTTTGGTGAGAACAAACTCAAACTACAGCACTTGTCCCAAGTTGGGATTGTGGCACCCACTCAAGCCGTTACTGATGTCAGTAACGTAAGGGGCAGATCAGGGTTTCTGGAAACAGTTGGATGGAAGACGAGAGCCAACTCTGTTGGAAGAGGGGGAAGTAAAACTAAAAATCATAACATAACATAATGGCTAACACTTACAAAATGCTATCAGTTAGGACTTCTCCAGTTCTCAGCGTGTATTAAATCATTCATTGCTTACAACCTTATTATAGCAACCCGAGATTTAGGGAATTTATGTAACTTAGTCAAGGTCACGCACCCTGTGGCCAGGCTACATTCAAACTCAAGCCTTTGTGACTCCAACATTGGGCTCTTCCTCTGCTGCCTATTAAACAGAATGTGCATTGAATTTTAATGTTAGTTCATTCTATCTTCATCATTTATTTACTTTGTGGCAGTTACCACTGCTGTTATTAAAAAATGGCTATAATCACACTTCTGGGGGGATTAAGTGATTATAAATGATTGTCTCACATTGGAGTGAAACTCATTTGTACGTCTGAGGTCGCAAGGTTTCCTTTCTAACTTGTTCTGTCAAAATTGTTATAAGAATGTGATATCAATATAATCATGTTAAGTCTTGCTTCTTTTCTGCAATATTCTTAACATGAAATTCATTAAGTTACATTTATCTTTGTTGCCAAAACTCAAGGTTAAAAATAGCAGGATTCATCATAAATATCTTTGTTGTTATAAAAATGAAAGTTTATGCATTTGCTTGAAAAGTTATAGTTGAATTTCTAGTGAGAGTGGGAGCTGTACATCATGTTTTATCTGATCATAAAATATTTTTCAGACAAATGTAGGCTGTATCTGAGGGATAAGCCACATCTTTACTTAGGGAGTAATACTTGTTTGTTTGTTTGTTTGTTTCCTTCCCTTTCCTTACTTAAGGAAGGCACATTCCAAGCTAAAGGTAACATCCTATAATTGTCAGCACAAAGAAGGAATTAGAGATATCATTGATTATGCTAATAAAAATGATAAAGGAGGAGCCCATCTTCACAAAGTAAAATGTCTACCCCAGGACTATGGCTTATGATAAAAGTCATGTTTCCAAATAAAGAAGAATAAAGGTGATAGACGAACACAGGGATCATAGGATGAAATGAGACGACGAGACAGTGGTTCCAAAAGGGAAGTGACTCTAATGAGTGAGGGGACCTCCTGGCACAAACAACAAGCTTAGGCTGAAGAACCTTGAACTTTTAGAAAGTAGATTGTAAGTTGAAAATAATAAAAAAGAGAAATTTCATATCCTCCGCATCCTTCTCTCACCTCATAGATTCCATTTAGTTTGGAAAATAAAGCAAAACTGTGGCATGTTTTTGTTTGTTTGTTTGTTTTTTCAATGTTTGTTTTTCTTTCTTTTTTTTTTTCATTACTTTATTTTTTATTGTTGGGGATTCATTGAGGGTACAATAAACCAGGTTACACTGATTGCATTTTTTAGGTAAAGTCCCTCTTACAATCGTGTCTTGCACCCAAAAGGTGTGGCAAACACCAAAGCCCCACTCCCCTCCCTCCTTCCCTCTCTTTGCTCTTCCTTTCTGATTTCATTTCTTTTTTTCTTTTCTTTTTTTTTTTTTTTTAAGCAGGAACTCAACTTTATTGAGTCAAGCAGCCACTTATATAGAGCGTGGAGAAGGGGTGGGGAAAGAAGGAAGGGGATGACGTGCATGACAGGGTTGGACCAATGGCATGGTACCACGTTGGCTGTATCTAGGTAGAGGCAGTTTCAGGCCAGGCCTTGCTGAGTCATTGCTACGCAGAAGTAGCTCG
>CAUYPK010000071.1:0-18132 GCA_963574355.1 Loris lydekkerianus | reverse complement strand
TCTTTGCAATTCTCTTTCCATTTTTCTATAAACCAAAACTGCTCTAAAAAATAAAGTCTACTAGAATGGGTACAGGTGAAACTTACTAAAGGCAGAATACAAATGTCTACATACAGTAACTAAGAAAATGCCATGAAGGCTACATTGAACTGTTTGATGAGAATATTTCAGATTGTATATGAAACCAGCACATTGTACCCCTTGATTGCACTAATGTACACAGCTATGATTTAACAATAAAAAAAAAATTAAAAAAAAATAAAGTCTACTAATAAAAAAATCTCAAATTGTTATTATGAGCCACAGAGATTACCTATATAGTCCTGGTAGAAATCAGGGGAAGAAAAGCCCTCATCATCTCATGACTTTCACTGACAATTTTCTACCAGCTTCCAGCTGGACAGCAGAGGAGTCATCTGTTTAAAAATTGAACCAGGCCGGGCACGCTGACTCACACCTGTAATCCTAGCACTCTGAGAGGCCAACACAATGGATCCCTCGAGCTCAGTAGTTCAAGACCAGTCTGACCAAGAGATCCTATCTCTACTAAAAAATGGAAAAACTGAAGCAAGAGGATCACTTGAGCCCAAGAGTCTGAGGTTGCTCTGAGCTACAACACTATGGCACTCTACTAAGGGCAACAAAGTGAGACTCTGTCTCAAAAAAAAAAAAATCAATAAATAATAAAAATTGAACCAGTAGCCTTCTAACTAAAAGGAGCCATAAATGAGGACTGACAACAATAAATTAACAGTATAAGTAATCACATGCATCCAATTTGCTTTCAGCATCAGTAATTAGGAAAGCCTAAAAAAGCAGGGACTAGTGAGCCTAGAAGAATTTAGTAGTGAGGCCATTTACCAATGAGAGAGAAGCAGGACAGGCAACTAGACCCTGAAGTCACTGGTGGTCTCCAGTCTCAGCCTCCATCCATGCACACACACCCGAGTGACAAGTTAGGGTCACCCAGGACCACCCAAAGCCCTCATGTCTCCACTACGAGAAAGGTCCACCAATGTGAGGAAAGCAGAAGGGGGCATAACAGGGACTGAAATAAACAGCTCGGTTCCCCCAGCATCCAGATTCTCCGATGAGGCAGGATGACTTGCAGGAAACAGCACAAGCCTGGGAAGTCAGAAGACTAGAGTCAGTTTCACTATCTCAAAACAGATGCCATCAGGCAAAAGGGCAACCTGCCCCTTTCCTCTCCTCAGCAAAACAGGGATAATACTTGGTGTAGAGCCACAGGAGGCTATAGTTAGGATAGACTCATTGTACAGGTAAGGCAAACTAAGTCCAGGGAGATGAAGTGACTTATGCAAAGTGGTACAGCAGAATAGCAAAGACACACCTGGGTGACAAACTGCTTCTCCCCCAGTTCAGTGCAGTTTCTTCATTGCCAAATAGAGTTAAAATAAAGGGGATCAGTATGAAAGTGTTTCGGAAAGTTGAATTCATGAGATAAACAGAAGCTGTCATCAGAGCTACCATCTCATTGGCACACCTTGCTCCCATTCTGCTCCCGTTCTCACAGGACAGAAAGCATCTCCTGTGAGAGTGAGCCCGCAGCAGTTGTGAGCTGCATCACTGGCACTGGCTGGTTGTGTTGCTCTCTGAAGTCACAGAGCCACCTCCAGGGTCCAGAGCATCAGAATTGAGACCCAGGAGATATCATGACTAACTCCATTCTTCTCTTTGTACTTCCACACTCCAATAGCAATAAGCAATGAGGTTTCCTTAGGAGAGTGAATCTGTTTTGTCAACAATATATCCACCTTTAATCCATGAAGTACACTAAGGTAACAATCCACTAAGCACTTGAAAGAGACTCATTTGGCTTTTGTTTTTAATTACCCATTCCAAGCTTTAGTTCACTCAGTTTCCAGACCTTTTGTCCTCTAACCAGCTTAACTAATGTGCAAACATATTCTCATACAGCCTCTGAAACAGATTATTACCAACAGACCAGAAAATGACGCAAATGTAGTCCATCTACATAAGTGAAGCAAGTTTAGCCAAAGGGATAGTTAGTGTGGCTTATATCACGGAGATGGGTTATGTTCATGGGGATGAATTCACAATTGCAAGCTTTAGCAATTTCCCCTAGTTCTTCCTTGAACCAGGACTTGGATGGCTCCAGTCCTTTCACTTCATGTCCTTCCCACTCCCACTCCATACACACAGATGGCAAAGCTACCACGACTTATATCCATCTTCTTTGGTGGTCTCCACTGGCACACAAGTCCATTGGTATAATTAGGAGAATACCAAAGACAATTCATCTCTGTGTATTTTGTATGAGAAATGAGTCAATAATCTCTTATTTCCCCACACACTGTCCCAGACAAAGAACCTAGAGCAGAGGGAGCTGCAATCTTACATTAGCAACTCCACAACAAATCAGGGGTAAGAGAGCATGCGGTCAATGTGAACCTGCTAAGCCACTAATCAGAATTCTCCAAGAGGATTCCTCCTCAGCCCAATCCAGGTTTGACAGGTGGGATGTCCTTCATGGCTCCCCCAACCTCCTCTAACCACCACCACCCCTGCATACCCGTTAATTTAATGGTGCCTTTTCACAAAAGGGCCGTGCCTGGGAAACTGTGCTGGGTCTGTCCTGCTGCAAGCGTCTTAACTGCCTAACACATCTAACTTGGGGAAAAGGGCAGCTGCTCACCCCACCCACCCTCACCAGACCCCATGCCCAATTTCCCCATCAGACTCAGCCAAGGAAAGGGGTAAGCTACATACATCAGAAGCTTTCCAGTCAACTTTGACTCAACTGTGTCCTTCAATAAGTGGTTTTTTCCTGTCTTATGAAATGTGGTGCTATTAAAAATAAAGAAAAGCTGGAAGAGGATTCATTATTACTGTGATTATATAATTTGTTATATGATCTTGAATACATCATTTCCCCCCCGAAGTCCTTTTTTCTTTTCTTTTCTTTCTTTTTTTTTTTTTTTTTTTGAGACAGAGTCTTACTCTGTCATCCTGGGTAGAATGCTGTGGCGTCATAGCTCACAGCAACGTCATATTTTTGGGCTCAAGAGATCTTCCTGTCTCAGTCTCCCAAAAAGCTTGGAACTACAGGTGACTGCCACATTGCCTGGCTAGTTTTCTTTCTTTTTTAGTAGAGATGGCATCCTATCTTGCTCAGGCTAGTCTTGAACTCCTGAGCCCAGGAGTGAACCACCACGCCTGAGTCCTTTCTTCATTTTGCAATTTAAGAAGGTCAAACTAAGAAGACCTCCATGGTCCTGTCAGGCTCCTCCAGTAGTCTATTTATCACCTACTAAGTTCTCCCCCCACCTTGTCTTCGTCCCACCCCCACCACAAGTAGGACGTCAGGGTGCTAGGCCTCTGGTTTCTACAGTCAGCTTCCAGAGGAAACACCAATGCAGATGATATTTAGAACTCACAGAACTCTAGCGTTTGGAGCTGGCAGGGAATTCAAATAATCCAGTAACCAAATGCTGTGCCTTCAAGTGGGTAAAGTAGTATTATCCCCAAGATTTAAATAGGAAAACTGTGATCCAGAAAAGCTAAATGACATACACAAGGTTCCAAGCTGTCCTAATAGGTGACACAAACAGAACAAAGAGCCAAATCATCAGTTTTCTCACATTCATCTCCTTCCACACCACCAAAATAGTTAGGAAAGGGCATTATTTGGGGTGTCAGGCCAAAGCTTTTAAAGAAACTATCAAATATAAAATCAAATCTTTAGAGAAGCAAATTATAGCTATAAACTAATATTTACATTATTATTTATGAGCAAGAAATGGAAGTAAGAGTCTTGATAGTACAGCTTTACAAACAAGAAAGCTACAGATAAGTGACACTTTTCCTATTCACTGATCTATCTCATGAATCTAGAAATCAGAAACCACTTTGGGGATACTCATAAATAATGGCAAAGGAGTTCCAACCCAACATACACAATCCCTCAGGAGAAGCTCTCTGTTCTGTTAACCTACTAAGTAATCTTGACACATTTACATATGTGTTTGTAGTTCTGCCAATTTTTAATAAGAATCTGTGGAAGCTGAAGAACTGTTCTATTTATTTGCAAAATTTTAGTGCTATTGCTATAAATAGAAAATTGTTTCCTTTAAAAACTCAAATGGTTTCTTCAAGTTAAATTTCATTTTCCATGTCTGTATAAGAAGCTCTTTTAGATTGAATTACCTAAGCCAAAATGTTATTTTCCTCCTAACATAAAATTTTCTAGAAATGTGCTTACAGAAACAAATACGATTTCAGACATGTACTAAAATTCACATTTAAGAATTCCAGCATTCACTTTAGAGATGATTCTGCTCTTGTAACTGATCAGTCTTGACTCATTTAATCCCCCCTATAAAATCCACAAAAGCCACCCAGAGAATTACTCCTTGGGATTTTAAAGTATATTAAAACATACCACACAGATAAAAGCTGAGACTACTCTGGATCTAAAGCATATGAGCATCCAAACTCTCTCCTTCCAGCTCTACATTTAGCAGCATTTCTCTCCACTCTTCATTGGAGAGAAAAGTGGTTGGTAGCTGTCCCAGAGAAGAGGATAGTGTCCTTGCCCACTGCTGGTACTACTCCAATGGCAAAGAGGAATCATTATGCCACCAGTAAGACATGGAGTCATTGGCCAGGTCATGATCTCCTGGCGGGGAGCAGGCTATTCCTTCCAACTGTTTCAAGGCTGAGTCCTAGGAGCATGACCTGAGAATGTGCAATGCCTCAACTCAGCCTTCAGGTGGCCTCCTAGATTACCCACCCAGTTAACGACCCAAACAGACAGATGTTAGGATCCTCTGTAATCCTCTCTAAGAAAAAGGAAGATCAATTCCCACAGAACACAAACTAGGTAAGATATTTTTCTTTGCAATGACTTGATATCTTTGCTTTTTCAAAGTACAAAATCTTTACAATCAGCCCACTGGTTCTTTTTGCTGTAACATGTCCCAGACACCCATTCAGACAAACTGTTTGAACATGTCCTAAGTCTAACACATTTACAAGAACTTTATCTTCTTTTAATTCCTTCAATTGCCTGCAGGACTAACAATCTAAAATAGTTGCTATGATTTGGATGTTTGTTCCCTCCAAACATCATACTGAAATTTGATCCCCAATGTTGGAGGTGGGCCTGATAGGAGGTGTTTGGGTAATGGGGGCAGATCTTCCATGAATAGATTAATGCCCTCTCTCAGAGATGAGTGGGTTTTAATTCCATTATTTCCAGGGAGAACAGGTTATTAAAAAGAGTCTAGTACTTCCCCTCTCTCATGATCTCTCTCTTGCTTCCTCTCTCACCATGTGATCTCTGCACATGCCAGCTCCCCTTCAACTTCTGCCATAAGTAGAAGCAACCGGAGGCCCTCACCAGATATCCAATCTTGAACTTTACAGCAATCATAATTGTCAGCCAAATAAACCTTTTTCCTTCATAAATTACCTAGTCTCAGGTATTCTTTTATAGCAACACAAAGGGGACTAAAACAGCAGTGCAATCCAAAAATGTCACCTCTCTTAACCACAGCTACTGTCTTAGTACCTTAGCAAATTGTCACCTCCAAAACTCATTTTTAGCAAAGAAATAACTCATTCTGAAATTTGCAAAAAAGAAAAGAAAGAAAGAAGAAAAAAAGGGAGGAAGAGAAGAGAGGAGAGGAGAGGGGAAGGAAAAGGAGAGAGGAAGAGAGGGAGGAGAGAGGGAGAGAGGGAGGGAAGGAGGAAGAAAGGAAGTTAGGAAAAAACGATACTACTGTTATGAGGAGTTAATTGCTATGAAAATAGGTAAAGGTCAGCAGAAGATAAAACAAAAATTCCCATAATTAGAATAACCAATAAATAAGTAAACATTCAGCAACTGAATACCAAGGTTAAGATTCACCAGTGCAGTAGCCATGCATATCTCTGTTCCTGCAGTCCCACCACCCCAACCCAGTGGCTTATACTCACATGGAGTAAGAGTAAGCCTTTTGTCTCTTCCACACCCATTCACTGACATGCAGAGCCACCAAACCTCCAAAGGATGGGAATAGCAGGCAAGGGTATCAATTAAGCATGCTCCCTCTGTTCTGGACATCAGTCATGCTAGTTCCCACCCACTTAATTACTTTGCTGTTGACCACCCACATTTAATTCAGTTTTAAAGACATGACAACAAGGTCTGAGATTTGAGGGATGTACCTGACTCTCTCTCCCCTCCAGTGGTGGTGGAATCTGATCAGCAAAACCAATCTTCCCTGGATCACCCATAAAGGCACTAACCTCATCCACGTTCTCAAAAGCGTTGATGACATCATATGGCAAACAGGACAGAAGGTCAATCACAAACCACGTCTTCAAGTAGTTCATGCGGATAAGTTTGGGGTCAGAAATCACCTCCCCCGCTGGTCCAACAAAGGTGGTATGAAAATTGAGCACAATATCCACCAAAAAGATGACATCCACGATGCTATCCACAACCAGCCAGGCCACATTGTTCTGCCTGGTTTTAAAGGAGACATTGTAAGGGACCAAGATGGCTGTATAGAAGGTCAAGATCAAGATGATCCAATCCCATGTGGTCTTAAAAACACAGTAATGTAAGATGATATGAGGGGGAGTCTTTGGTGCCTCTTGCTTGTATTGGGGAAGGATGTCTGAGCCCAGCTGCAGGACCTGTACAGGAAAACATGGCCAAGAGAGAACTAAGTTAGGATTTAAATGCAAGTATCTAACCAGTTAGCATTTGTAACTCCCAAATGTTCATAATACTCTGGATGGTTTACTGGGTGTAATAACAGGCATGAGAAGAACACAGGAGAATGGAAGGAAATATTATAATAAAAATAATCATAATGAAACAATGACAAACTATTGTTTCACTTACTGTGAACTAAGCATTGTAGTAAATCACATACATTTATTATCTCACTTAATTCTAAGCACAACCTGGCCTTTTTTTTTTTTTTTTAAGAGACAGGGTCTCTCTGTGTTCCCCAGGCAGGAGTACAATAGCACAATTATAGCTCACTGTAACCTCAAACTCCCAGGCTCAAGCAATCTTCCTGCCTCAGTCTCCAGAATAACTGGGACTAAAGCCACACACCACCACACCCAAACACAAACTTTGATTTACTAGTCAATTATTATTCTATATGACAAATGAAAAACTGAGGCTCTAAAACTTAAGAAACTTTATGCAACAAATATTTATTAATCTGACTTCACCAAACAATTGCAGAATACATTCTTCTCATCAGCAATGGAATACTTTACTGAATAGACCATATGTTACTCCACAAAATAAGTCTTAATTTTTATATTGAGTTTTTTTTATTTCAGAATATTATGGAGATACACGTGTTTTGGTTACATAATTTGCTTTTGTACATTTTATGCACACACATGGAAGTAAAACCCAATGGAAATCCAAAAGGTGGGAGAAGGGTTAAGTCAATTTACACCTACCTGGTACAATGCACATATTCTGGGTAAAGGACACACTTATAAGTCTTAAATCCTTTTTTTTTTTTTTAAAGATGGACTCTCACTTGGTCACCCTCAGTAGAGTGCCATGGCATCTTAGCTCATAGCAACCTATAGTCTCCCAAGTAGCTGAGACTACAGGCACCCAGGTATTTTTAGAGACTGAGTCTAGCTCTGGCTCAGGCTGGTCTCAAACTCATGAGCTAGGCAATCCATCCACCTTGGCCTCCCAAGTGCTGGGATTATAGGCATGATCCACCGCATCTGGCCTAAGTCTTAAATTTTTAAATGTTAAATCCATATTAAGAATCTTTCCTGACCACAATGGAAGAAAAATAAAAATCAATAATACATAGAATTTTGGAAACTTTACAAATATAGTAGAACCTCTGTAAATTGACCACCCAAGGGTTTATTAACAAACTGACCAGTTTGTTAATGTTGACAACATATAGAAGTGGTCAACATAAGGAACTAAGCCCACTGTACTGATACATATATATGGTGCATGTCTGGTCTATGAAAATTAGGTCAACTTAAGAAGGTCTACTGTAGGGCGGCACCTGTGGCTCAAAGGAGTAGGGCACTGGGCCCCATATGCTGGAGGTGGCAGGTTCAAACCCAGCTCTGGCCAAAAAACTGAAGAAAAAAATAAAATAAAATAAAAATAAAAAGGTCTACTATAAATGTAAATTAAACAACATGCTCTTCAATGACCAATGGAGGAATACAGAAATTAAGAAGAAAATTTAAAAATGAAAATGGAAATACAACATACCTAACCCCTAGAATATAGAAAAAGCAGTATTAAGGGGAAAGTACATAGCAACAAACATCTATATCAACAAACTAGAAAGAGTTAAAATAATCTAATTATGTACCTCAAGAAACTAGAAAAGAACAAATCAAACCTAAAATTAGTAGAAGGTAAGAAATAATAAAGAGCTAAAATAAATGAAATTGAGACTAAAAGATAAACAAGATTGGCAAACCATTACTAAACCAAAAAAAAATAAATAAATAACGAAACCCCATATAAATAAAATCAAAGTTTAAAAAGGAGACATTACAACTCATACTACACAAATACAAAGGATCATTAGAGACTATTATGAAAAGCTGTACACCAACAAATTGGAAATAGATAAATTCCTAGACAGATACCACCTACCAAGACTGAACCAAGAAGAAAGTGAAAACCCGAACACACAAATAACAAGTATTTGACTGATTTAATCAAGAATAAAACATATCCCAAAAGACAAAGGCCAGGACCACATGGGTTCGCTGTTGAATTCTACCAAACTTTTAGAGAAGAACTAGTACCAATTCTTAAACTATTCCCAAAAATTGAAGGGAGGTCATCTTCTAAACTCAATCTACAAAACTAGAATTACCAGGATACCACAAGGAGATAAGGACAAGAGAGAGAGAGAAAGAGAGAGAATGAGAAAGAGAGAGAACTAATATACCTGATGAACACAAATGTAAAAATCCTCAACGAAATACTAGCAAACAAATTAATATATGCTACCTCATATCAACAATAGGAATAGAAAAAAAAAAGATCATCTCAGCAAAGAAACAGCTGATTAAAATTCAATATCCCTTCATAATAAAAACTCAACTAATTAAGTATAGAAGGAACATACCTCAAAATGATAAAGGCCATATATGACAAAACCATAATTAACATCATACTGAATGGGGAAAAGTTGAAATCCTATTCTCTAATATCTATAAAAAGACAAGGAAGACTGTTTTCACCACTTTTATTCAACATAGTACTTGAAGTCCTAACCTGAGCAATCAGGCAACAGAAAGAAATAAAGAGCATCCAAACTGGGAAAGAGGAGGTCAAATTGTCCCTGTTTGCAGATCTAAATGATCTTACATTTAGAAAAGCATAAAGACTCTACCAAAAATAAAAATAAAAAATAAAAATCCTGTTAGAACTCAAACAAGCTGAGTAAAGTTTCGGGACAGAAAATCAACATACAAGAATCAGTAATGTTTCTATACACCAATGACACGCAATCTGAAAACAAAATCAAGAGAAAAATCCCATTTACAATAGCTACAAAAAAAAAAAAAATACATAGGAATAAATTTAACCAAAGAGGTGGAAGATCTCTGCAAGGAAAACTGTAAAACATTGATGAAAAAAATTGAAAAGGACATAGTAAGGGGTAAATATATACCATCCATGTCCATGAACTAGAAGAATTAATATTATTAAAATGTCTATACTTCTTAAAACAATCTACAGATTAGATACAATCTCTATCAAAATACCAATGACATTCTTCAAAGAAATAAAAAAAAAATCCAGGTGGTGCCTGTGGCTCAAGGAGTAGGGCGCCAGTCCCATATAATGGAGGTGGTGGGTTCAAACCCAGCCCCAGCCAGAAACTGCCAAAAAAAAAAAAAAAAAAAAATCCTATAATTTATATGGAATCATAAAGACTCTGAAGAGCCAAAGTGGTCCTCAGCAAAAAGAACAAAGCTAGTGACATCATAATACCTGACTTCAAAACATACAACATACAACTATAGTAAGCAAAACAGCATTGTACTGGCATAAAACAGACACAGCGAGCAATGAAACAGAAAAAAAGAACCTAGAAGTAAATCCATACGTTTACAGCCAACTGATTTTTAACAAAGGTACCAAAAATGCTCACTCAGGGAAGAATAGTCTCTTCAATAAATGGTACTGGGAAAACTGATTATCCATATGCAAAAGAATAAAACTAGACCCCTATCTTTCATCATATATAAAAACCAACTGAAAATGGATTGAAGAGTAAATGTAAAACCCCAAACTGTGAAACTCCCAGAAGAAAATGTAGGAGAAATGTTTCAGAACATTGGCCTGACCAAAAACTTTTAGAGTAAGACTTTAAAAGTGTAAGGAACAGGCGGCGCCTGTGGTTCAAAGGAGTAGGGCGCTGGCCCCATATGCCGGAGGTGGCAGGTTCAAAAACCCAGCCCCAGCCATACACTGCAAAAAAAAAAAAAAAAAAAAGTATAAGGAACAAAAGCAAAAACAGACAAATGGTATTATGTCAAACTAAAAAGCTGTAGACAGCAAAATAAATAGTTAACAGAGTGAAGAGACAACCTACAGAATGGGAAAAAATATTTGCAAACTATCCATACAATAAGAGAGTAATATCCAGAATATACAAGAAATCAACAGCAAAACAAAAAGTGAGTTTAAAATGGGCAAATAATCTGAATAGATATTTCTTGAAAGAAAACATACAAATACTCAACAGATACATGAAAAATGTTCAATATCACTAATAACCAGAGAAATGCAAATCAAAAACTCAATAAATCATCATCTTACCTCAGCTAAAATGGTTATTATCAAAAAGACAAAAAAAAAGGCTTTTGAAGATATGGAGAAAATGGAACTCTTATACACCGTTAGTGGAAATGTAAATTAGCACAGCCATTATAGAAACCACAATGAAGGTTCCTAAAAAAACTAAAAATAGAACTACCATATGATCCAGCAATCCCACTACTAGGTATATATTCAAAGGAAATGAAATCTATACATCCAATTGACATCTGCCCTATTCACAATAGCCAAGGTAAGGAATCAACCTAAGTGTCCATCAACGAATGAATGGACAGAAAAAAAAAATGTCATATACATAAGCAACTGAATATTCAGTCATAAAAAAGAAAGATATGTCATTATTTGAGGCAACATGGATAAGCCTCGAGGATATTATATTATCAGCCACTCTCAACCCGTGGGTCACAACCCCTTTGTAACAATGAAACTGCATTGCGTTGTTGAGAACCACTGTGTTAAGTTAAATAAGCCAGGTACAGAAAGACAAATACAGCCTTTCCTGACTTATATGTGAGAGCTTTAAAAAGCTGATCTCATAGTAGAGAGTAGGATAGTGGTTACCAGAGGTTGGGAAGGGAAGGGCTTAGAGAGGAAAAGGAAGAGGTTGGTTAATGGGTACAAATTCATAGCCAAAGAAAAGATAAATATTTAAGGTAATGGATATCCCAATTATCCTTATTTGATTATGTAAATGTATCAGATTATTACACATACCAAGAAAATATATATCTAATATGTATCAATAGAAATAAATAAATTTTTTAAAAATTACAGCTAGATAGGAAGAATATGCTCTAGTGTTATATAGCATATAGGGTGACTATAGTCAACAATTTACTGTGTTTTTCAAAATAACTAGAAGAGAGGATCTTGAATGTTCCCAGCACAAAGAAATGAAAAATGTTTGAGGTAACGGATATCTCAGTTACCCTAATTTGGTCATTATACATTGTACATGTGTATCAAGATATCATATGTATCTCATAAATATGTACAATTATTATGTATCAATTAAAAATTTGTTGGTGTTTTTGTTTTGTTGTTGTTGTTGTTTTTGAAGAGACAGTCTTACTTTATTGCCCTCGGTAGAGTGCCGTGGCATCACACTACTCAGAGTAACCTCCAACTCCTGGGCTTAGGCAATTCTCTTGCCTCAACCTCCCGAGTAGCTGGGACTACAGGCACCTGACACAACACCCAGTTATTTTCTTGTTGCAGTTCGGCCAGGGCTGGGTCTGAACCCACCACCCTTGGTATATGGGGCCAGTGCCCTACCCACTGAGCCACAGGCACTGCCCTAATTTTTTCTTAATATATTGATATTTCTGTGCCAGGAACTGTTCTAGGCACTGGACACATAGCAATGAAGAAAACAGCACAATGCCTGCTCTCATGGAGCTCAGTGTGGTAGAGAAATCAAGATGATTTCCAATTGTGATAAGAGCAAAGTAAGAGGCTGAAGCAAGGAGAACACAGGGCTTTGACAGAATGTGATTTAAGGAGGAAGGGACAGAGAGTGAATTAAAACCTAAATGACAACAAAGAAACTGCCATTCAAATTTGTATGGAAAAATTATCCTAGTCTTAACCGGTGTAATGACTCCAAGGTAAAATAAGCTTGATATTTTCAGCAAAAGAAATCCAACATGGTTAAAGCACAGAGAGAGAGAGACAGAGAGACAGAGAGAGAGAGAGAGAGATGGCAGATGCAAGTTGAGCTCAGAAAGGAAAGCAGGAACCAGACCATGCAGGTCCTCATGGACCATTTTATTCTCAGTAGGGCTGGGTGTAACTGGAAGATTTTACACAAAGTAATAATAATCCGATGCATGTTTTTAAAAGATAACCCTGGCTGCTATGAAGATGATGAATTGGAACAAAGAATTAGAGAATTAACAGAATCAGAGTACTTACTACAAAATCCTGAGAAAAAGAAGGGATGATAGAGAAAAGCAGTCCAATTTTGGATATGTTTTTGAAATATAGCCAGCAGGACTTGCTGATGTTTAAAATGAGAAGGAAAGACAGCAGTAAAGAGTACACACTACGGTATTCCACAAGCCCAGAAGGGTGGCTGGCTAAGAGTAGACACTACAGGACTGGTTTTAAGTGAATGACTGAACTCTATAGTCATGTAACTAGCAAGAGATGGAGCCAGGGTCCCAAAACAGGTCTAGCTAGATTCTAGACACATGCTGTACCATATCAAGGTTACATTTCCCTGGGTAACTTATGCATTTAAGGTAGACTCCATGCAGGAAGAACATCAAGACAGTGTCACCAATGGGTTTCACCCACATTAGTCAAAGGCAAAAAGCTATGCCTTCTGATACCAGCTCAAGCTGGTAGGTGCACCATAGCTGCTCCACTGTACCACTTAAAGGTTCTCATAAATCTCTAGGTGAAACTTTCTCTTTCTTCATGGGAACTTCTTTTTCCTTTTTTTGAGATGTAGTCTCCCTGTGTTGCCCAGAACTCCTGGGCTCAAGGGATCCTCCTGCCTTGGCCTCTGTAGGTATGGGTATTATAGGCATGAGAAACCACACCTGGCCACGGAATGTGTTTTTTACCTCTAGAGCAGTGTTTTTAAACCTTTTCTATCTCACAGCATATTTGAACCTGTAGTTAAACTTCCATTGTATACTTAAATTATGTTCATAAAAAAAGAGTAAAAAAAAAAAGTATTTTCAAAAGAAAAGTAAATAAAGTATAATTTAATTAATGCTCTTTAAGAATTTCATAGCACACCTAAGATCCTCTCATGGCACACCAGTGAACCACAGCACAACAGTTGAAAGTCACTGCTCTCGAGGTTAAAGATATTTTAGTTAAAGTATATATAAAATCAGCTGAATATCTCTGTTTCATCTTTGGTCAGCCCCAGGCCTTACAAAGAAAGGAAAGCTAAGAAAGAAATCCACAGTATGAATGTACCCCTCCAAAGGCTTGAGATTTTAATTTCTCTCCGTGAAAAGGAATTCACACAAGTTTGATTAAGGGAAATTGGAACCTGAGGCCTCAAGCGGGAAAGAAAATCAGCTTCAAAGAGCAAAGCAAATAGCACCAACTTAATGGGACTTCTGCTTCTGAAAAAACAATAATAGATATATTTTTCCCTATTATTGAGTCTAAGTATAACTAAAGGCCCTAAAATTATACATAAAACAGACAAAAGATTCTGAAAGGTAGAAATAAGAACTCAAACTGGCTAGGAATGACACTGTGGTGAATCCCCTGAGTTTTCTTTTTGCCTCATATATCCTAGAATTAGAGTTAAAGAAGCCAGAAACCTGGAAATGCCGAGGAGTACAGATAGTAAGAGTCCCAACAAAATGCCCTCTCTACAGCCAAAGGACTGGGAAATGGATAGCCTCAAAAGACAGAAAACTGTTAGGCAATAACCACTCTACTAGAGCTCCACACGTCAGAAAAAGTTGTGGTCCTCACTCTTTCCCAAGCCAGAAAGGGCCTACTAGGAAGCCTAGAATTCCCACTTCTTGAGGCTATAATGAACTACCCAACTACTAGGGTATACCATGCCCGAGAGGTAAGGAGCTGGATTCCCACCCCAACCCAGCAGTAATGAGGTACCTCCCCCTGTCCAATGGGATGGTAAGAGGAAGCATAGAGGAAAGTTAGGATTTTCACCATTGCCCAACAGTCATGAGGCTACCTGTAACTTACCACAACCCAGGGAAGGATCAGTGTAAGCTTAGTGGGGTGCTGGAACTCCCACAAATACCGAGAAATAACAAGAAGGAGCACCCTCTCAAAGTGTCAAAGGAGGCTAAGAGAAATCCATACTTCTATCCCAACCCAGCACAAATAAGGGGATGTCTATCCCTTACTATGCCATGTAAGTATTAATGGAAGTCACCTAAAAGAAAACTTTTAAGATTCGGAGCCCAAATTTCAATTAAAAATCAACAACCAGGAAAATATCAAACTGAATGAAAAAAAGATAATCAGTAGATGCCAACACCAAGATGACAGAGATATCAGAAATACCTGGTAAAGATTTTTAAGCAGCCATAATGAAAATGCTTTTATCAGAAATTATAGACATGTTTAAAACAAATGAAAAATACAGAATGTCTCGGAAAAGAAAGAGAAGATATAAAGAAACAAGTGGAAATTTTAAAACAAAAAAATGCAATAACAAATATAAAATATCCAATGGATAGGCTTAAAAATAAAATGAAAGGGGTGAAGGAAAAAAAATCAGTGACCTTGAAGATAAGACAATAGAAATTATCCTATAATTGTTGCTCTACAATAGAAATTTTCTGAACACAGAAACAGTAAACCATATTACATAATGATAAAAGAATCTACCAAGAAGACAGAACAATCCTAATGTGTATGTACCAAACAAAAAAGCTGCAAATTATGTGAAGCAAAAACTGATAGACCAAAAAAGAGAAATAGATTCACAACATACCTCTCTCTACACCTAAAACAGCAATACCTGATAGCACAACAAGATAGAAAGTTAGCAAGGATATAGAAGAATTCAACATGCCATCAACCAATGGAATTTAATCAACATTTATAGAACACTCTCCCCAATAAGAGAATTCTACATTCTTTTTAAGTGCATAAGGAACATTATTCAGAATAGGCTATATGCTAGTCCACAAAACAAACCTTAACAAATTTAATAGAATTAAAATCATATAGCATATGTTCTCCAATTATGATAGAATCAAATTAAAAATCAGAAGCATCTATGACCCAGCTATTATTCAGCATAAGGTTTAGTTTCCATGTCTTTGTAAAGAGTATGTAGATACCTGTTATTTGTGAGTTCAACTTTTATTGCATGATGATCCGAGAAAATACAAGCAATAATTTCTATACTTTTAATTTGCTAAGGTTACATGTGTGACCTAACATGTGATCAATTTTGAAGGATGTTCCATGGGCTGATGAAAAGAATGTGTATTCAGTTTTGTTAGGATGAAATGTTCTATAGATGTCTGTTAAATTCAATTGCTGTATGGTGAAATTTAAGTCCAAAATTTCTTTGCTTAGTTTCTTATTGGAGGATCTAACCTACACTGCCAAAGGAGTGTTAAAATCTCCAACTATTATGGTGCTGGAATATATTAAATTGCTCATATCTGTTAGGGTCTCCCTTATAAATTGAGGAGCATTCTGGTTGGGCGCATAAATGTTAATAATTGATGGCTCATAATGTTGAATGTTACCCTTAACAAACATGAAGTGACAATCCTTATCTTCTCTTACTATTGTTGGTTGAAAGCCTAGTGTATCTGCAAATAAAACTGCCAACTCTGCTTTATTCTGATTTTTGTTTGCCTGAATTACAGATGCCCATCCCTTCACCCTGAGTCTATATTTATCCATTAAGGTAAGATGATATCTGTAAGCAGATATCTGGCCTGAGTTTTCGTACCCAGTCAGCCAACCTGTGCCTCTTAAGAGGACAATTTAGCCATTCACATTAATTGAGAGTATTGATAAACCTGGTAGAATTTTGGGTGTCAAGATTTTCAAAAGCCCGGTGGATATTTTAAAGCTTTTCACCACTGTAGAAATTGGGTTTTAGTCAAGAATTTCACAGTGAGTTTACATTGGTGGTAGAGCATTGTGCTGGTCATTGTGGAGGATGGGTCTGAGGATATCCTGAAGAGCTGGTTTGCTTAAGGCAAATTTCTTCAACATGTATATGTCATTAAAGTATTTAACTTCTCCATCATAAATGAAGCTCAATTTAGCTGGATACAGGATCCTGGGCTGAAAGTTGTTTTGTTTTAGGAAATTGAAAGTTCATGACCATCCTCTTCTGGCTTAAAATTTTCAGTAGAGAGATCTGCAGTCATTCTAATATTCTTTCCCTCATAGGTTATGATTTTCTTACATCTGGCTTCTTGCAGGATTTTCTTTCATATTAACATTAGTGAAATTAATTACAATGTGTCTTGAAGATGACTTATTTGGGTTGAGTCATGCTACGGTTCTAAAAGTACCTGCTATCTGAATTTCAGTATCTCTTTCCATTCTTGGGAAGTTTTCCTCAATTATCTCTTGGAGTAGAGTATCTGTGCCTTTCAGGCCAATTTCTTATCCTACAGAGATTCCTATAAGACAAACATTTGTTCTTTTGGAGCGGTCCCACAGTTCTCTAAGGGAATGATCTGTTTTTGCTCTCCGCTTCTCTTCCTCTTTGAGCATTTGGGAGCATTCAAAAGCTTTGTCTTCAATGTCAGAGATCCTTTATTCTGCCTGCTCCATTCTGTTACTGACAGATTCCACTGTATTTCTCAGATCTTTGAGGGTTACAAGTTTCTGTCTCAATGTGTCAAAATCATTCGTGATTTTGTCTTTGAATTTATTGAATTCTTAAGACAACTTTTTCATTCTTTATTCCTCAGTTTATTCAAGCATAAAAAGGGATAAGAATATCTTCCTTGTCAATATCTTTTTAATGATATAAAGATCAAAAGTCATATGCAAGTGACTTCAGAAAGAGGACAAAGTAGGAGATGCATTAAGTCTTTTTTGTTTAAATTTTATTTTTTTATTGTTAAATCATAGCTGTGTACATTAGTGCAATCGCCTGTACCCATTCTAAGATGCACCATAGATGTGGCCCCACCCATTACCATCCCTCCAACAAAACCTCCTCCCTCCATTCCCCTTCCTTGGCCCTTTCCCCATACTCTTGTGCTATAGTTGGGTTATAGCCTACATGTGAAAGCTGTAATTTAGCTTCATAGTAGGGCTGAGTACATTGGATACTTTTTCCTCCATTCCTGAGATACTTTGCTAAGAAGAATATGTTCCAGCTCCATCCAGGTAAACATGAAAGAGGTAAACTCTCCATCTTTCTTTAAGGCTGCATAGTATTCCATGGTGTACATGTACCACAATTTGCTAGTCCATTCCTCGGTCGATAAACACTTCGGCTTCTTCCATGACTTAGCAATTATGAATTGGGCTGCAAAAACATTCTGGTACAAATTTCTTTGTTATATTGTGACTTTTGGTCTTCTGGGTATAAACCTAGTAGGGGAATTATAGGATCGAATGGCAGGTCTATTTTGACGTCTCTAAGTATTCTCCAAACATCCTTCCAGAAGGAACGTACTAGTGGATATTCCCACCAACAGTGTAGAAGTGTGCCCTTCCCTCCACATCCATGCCAACATTTCTGGTTTTGGGATTTTGTTATGTGGGCTACTCTTACTGGGGTTAGGTGATATCTCAAAGTAGTTTTGATTTGCATTTCTCTGATGATTAAGGATGATGAGCTTTTT
>CAUYPK010000070.1:0-10739 GCA_963574355.1 Loris lydekkerianus | reverse complement strand
CTTGCTGGCTCTCTGTGTCCTCAAGGGGATGATTGTAGGCAGGTCCCACCGGCCAGAGATGTCTGGAGTCTTGTCTCCCCAGATTCGCCAGGCCCAGTTACAGGGAAGCTGTTACTCAGCCGCCATCTTTAATCCCACTCCGGGTATTTCTTTTAGAGGCGGTTCTCACTCTAGCTCAGGCTGGTCCTGAACCTGTGAGCTCAGGCAGTTCACCCACATTGGCCTCCCAGAGTGCTAGGATTATAGGAGAGAGCCAGGTGCCTGACTCAATGCCTGGCTATTTTTTTTAGAAACAGGTCTGGCTCTTGCTCAGGCTGGTCTGGAACTCTTGAGCTCAAGCAGTCCATCCCACCAGAGTGCTGGGATGGTGAGCCACTGTGCCTGGCCTGGAACACCAGTGTTTCTCAGTCTAGGCAGTCTGAACATTGATGTGCAGAGTCTAGCCAGTCAGGGGCAATGTCTGAATGCAGTTGTGGCTGAGGACAGTGTTCTCTCCCTCTCCTTGAGTGTTGGCATTATCTCCTAGCCATTACCTTCTGCCTGTTGGCTGAGCACCCCCAGATCTGAGTCTCCAGCCCTCATCCTCTGCTGAGGTCTGTGTTCTTGCTAACTGTGTGGGGCCACGGGGGGAGCTCCATGTCCATACTCTGTGGTGAGTGCACATCCTGGTTAGAATAGACCTTATTCTCATTCACTTCCCTGCCTCTTTCTGTCCCCCTTTTTATTGGATTTGACCTATTGATGTGAAATCCTCTTAATCCACTCACACTGTCTTGGCTTACTTCATCCCTTGTTTTTGCACTCTTGATAAGGTTCTAGTTCTCTTTCCATCTTCCTTTGTCTCCAGCCATTGTGTTGAAACTGAATTGTTCCTAAAGATGAGTATAGCTCAGCATACCTGGGACTGGGGCATGGTCAGTGTTTGCCTTTCAGCACCTCTGAGGAGGGTCTTAGCTGCCTCCCCTCCGGCAGTGAACAGTGGAAGCAGGCCTTTTCATGCTCTTGTTAGACCTTAGGCCCTGACTGCTCATAGCTTAGTTTTAAGGAAGGAGTTTACCTCTCTTTCTGTCACCTCATACTTCTGCCATGAGTCCTGTGTTTTGGTTCCAAGTATGTTTATGGGAGTTACCTTGTTAATGGTATGGCATGTTAAATAGGAGTGCTGAGAGGAGACTGTTGTTTCTACAAAAACGAATTTGGGCACTTAGTTTTCGATTGCTGTGTAACAAGGGATAACCAGGAATTTAGCAAGTTTTACCTATGTAGGCTCTTATAGTTTCTGTGGGTCAGGGGTCTGGCTGGGGCTTAGCTCAGTCCTCTTCTTTGGGTTTCAGGAGGCCGTAGTCCAGTTGTGGGCTGAGCCACCCCCTATTCTGGAGCTTGGGTTGCGACCCCTAAGACTATTGGGAAACATCCTGCATATCAGATATTTACATCACGATTCATAACAATAGCAAAATTACAGTTATGAAGAACCAACGGAAATAATTTTGTGGTTGGGGGTCACCACAACATGAGGAACTGTATTAAAGGGTTGTGGCATTAGGAAGGTTGAGAACCATTGCTTTAGAGTAAATTGCAGTATTGATGTTCAAAAATCCCTTAAAGTTGAAAAACTTTTTTTTTTATTGAAATGGAGTTTTGATCTGTTGCCCAGATCAGACTCAAACTCTTGGGGGCTCAAGTGATTCTCCTTGCCTCAGCCTTCTGGGCAGTTGGGAGATAAGTTTCTTTTTATATACATAGGTTAATTTGCATGTTACCAGTTGTAGGTTTTACTATTTTATGAATTAATTTTTGAGGATGTAAGCATTTATGTTTTAAAAATTTATTTATTTAATTAATTAATTTTTTTATGAAGTCATTCGTACATAGATCATAAATACATTTATGCCATTATGGGATTCGACGTGTTGTACAAATTGGCATTTATATGTTTTAAAAGTAAAGACCTACAAAGTATTCTCTCAGTTTTGCCTTCAGTGGTCCCTGCTGCCTTCACTACAATCCCTCTTTATCTCCCCACAGGTCATCTATGTTATTTGCTCTTGGTTTATCTTTGCAGAGCATGTGCACACATATGTATGTGTCCTTTTTTCTTGTTTTCATACAAAAGTCAGCATATATATAGTCTTACGCACTGTGCCTATTTATTTTTTATTTTTTGGCAATTTTTGGCTGGGGCTGGGTTTGAACCCGCCACCTCTGGCATATGGGGCTGGCACCCTACTCCTTTGAGCCACAGGCGTTGCCCATGCACTGTGCCTATTTCACTTAACTATATTTCTTAGATACTTAAATTTATTATTGAATAAGTAAATCATTGATTTATTATTGAATGATTGAATAAATGAGGGTAAATGAAATTTTTTTCCCTGTACATCTTTTATTATTTTTTTACTTTTATTTTATTTTCTTTCTTTTTTTTTTTGAGACAGCTTCAGTACGTCACCCTCGGTAGAGTGCTGTAGTGTCACAGCTCACAGCAACCTTAAACTCCTGGGCTAAAGTGATTCTCTTGCCTCAGCCTCCCAAGTAGCTGGAACTACAGGTGTCCGCCAGAATGCTATTTTTTGTTGCAGTTGTCAGTGTTGTTTAGCTGACCTGGGCCAGGTTCGAATCCGCCTGTCTCAGTGTATGTGGCTTGCCCCATAACCACTGTGCTCTGGGCGCCGAACCTTTTTTTTCTTTTTTTTTAGACGAGTTTTATTATGTCGCCCTGGGTAGATTACTGTGGTGTCACAGGTCACAGCAACCTCAAACTCTTAAGCTTAAGTGATTCTCTTGCCTCAGTCTCCCAAGTAGCTGGGGATTATAGGCGCCCGGCTATTTTTTTGTTGTAGTTGTTATTGTTTCCAGGTGTATGGGTCTGGTGCCCTAGCCACTGAGCTACAGGCGCCAAGCCCTGTATATCATTCTTTAAGGACTGAATGGTGAGTATGAGTACTCTTTAAGTTTATCTTGTTTATCATTGCCAGCTTGCTTTCACAAGAGATGGGCTCTGTGGTCTGTGGAATGAAATGGTTAAAGATGGAGAAATTGTATATACTGGGACAGAATTACCCCCGAATGGAGAGCTCCCTCCTAGAAAAGGTAAGGCCTTTAAAGAGTATTTTTTACTTTGTAAAGAGTCTCCAACCATTGTATAATTTGTATTTTACAAAATGGTTTGGTTTTTTTTTTTTGCAGTTTTTGGCCGGGGCTGGGTTTGAACCCGCCACTTCTGGCATATGGGGCCAATGCCCTACTCCTTTGAGCCACGGGCACTGCCCCTTATAGAATTTTTTTCTGTAAGGGGCGGCGCCTGTGCTGTAGGAATGGGAGCTTTTGAATATAACTCTATGAGATTTTGTTTTTCATTTGATGATTTTGTCTAAAATGATACTTAATATTTTAAAACCACATGGATTTTATTGTTTTATGTGTACCAAAGGCATTTTCGTTGTAACACCATCTGGCTACATTTTGGTGTTCTTTTCTAGTGTCTGATTTGTGGGGCTTATAGGAACTGGTTGATACTTCTTTAAGTTTTGAAATAGGTCTTGCCTTTGCTAACTATAAATATTATTACAAGATTGAGTGAAAATAATTATTCTCAAAACTTTTCCTGTATGACTCTCCTTTGGGAGTGTATAACACGCTAGAAGCCTTTGTTGGCTCAGGACCTGTAGCTCAAGCGGCTAGGGTTCGAATCTAGCCCGGGCCCACCAAACAACAATGACAATTATAACCAAAAAATAGCCAGGTGTTGTGGCAGGCACCTGTAGTCCCAGCTGAGGCAAGAGGATCGCTTAAGTCCAAGAGTTTGAGCTCTTATTTTTAGTAGAGGCAGGATCTCACAGCTGTGAGCTGTGACGTCACAGCACTCTATCCAGGGTGACAGCTTGAGATTCTGTCTTAAAAAAAAAAGAAGCTTTTGTTATGCAAGGAAATGCCAGTGAACAATCTGCAGTCATGAAAATTTAGTAAGATTCTTGTCATTTGTTGGTTCTGGACTTTGTCAGGATATGTCGGTTATCAGAACCACTGTTGAGGCTGGACAAGGAAATGCATGCCTGTACCCATCCCAAACTCAATTGCCTCTGAACAGCTTGGGTTGGGATTCATTGCTGAAGTTTATTAGTCCCACTACTTGAAGTCATCATGGTGGATAAAGCTATTTTAGAAAGTATTTCCTCTTCTTGGAATGAATTGGGATGGTGTGTACTTGCAAACACATGGAAAAACATTAGTGTGTCTTTTCAGTTACAACATCTAGCAGTTATTCCTGTTTTGTTTGTTTGAAAATTTTTGCACATGAACAGAATAACTGAAAGACTAGACGGTGAGCTGCCACACATCTACCCCGGTTTTAACCGCTGGCCTTTGGCTTGCTCCTTGGTCACAGGCTCCTGGATTCACATCCTTCTTTCCATCCATTCATGCACCTGTCTCACTGGGGTCTCTTAGGCAGGCACTCCATATGTATCATTAACTCAGGTTTAGTTTTTTGTTTTACAGGTAAAATTTGTGTATGATGGCAATGAATACATTTTAAGTTTACCATTCCATGAGTGTTGAAAAAGGTAATCTAAACCTTTTATTACTCACTTGAGTCTTTTTGGGGTCTATGGCTGTCTTTACTGCCCAGAGGCATTGGCTGGTCTGATAGTTTTGTTTGTTCTAGAACTTCCCGTGAATGGAGTCATGTAGTCATGTGTGCTCTTTTATGTCTGGCTGTTTTCACTCTGCATAAAGCTTTTGATTCTCTTTCTTTGTGTGAATACCAGTAGTACATTCTGTGTATATATATTATATATATTTTTTCCCCATTTTTTTTAGACAGAGTCTCACTTAGTCCCCCTTGGTAGAGTGCTGTGGCATTGTAACTCACAGCATTCTCAAACTCTTGGGCTCAAGTGATCCCCTTGCCTCATTTTAGTAGAGACAGGGTCTCGCTCTTGCTCAGGCTGGTATCAAACTCCTGAGCACAGGAGATCTACCTGCCTTGGTCTCCCACAGTGCTGGGATTATAGGTGTGAACCACCGTACCCCGCCCATTCTGTAAAAGTTTTATACTACTTTTTAGCCTTCCAGTATAATAAAAGTGTTTTCCATAGTGTTGCCCATGAAACAAAAGGTCTTAAAGATGCTCTACTACTTACATGGAAAAACCCAAAGTATATTTTTTATTCACTACGTTTGATCATTTTTTTCCTTTGTTCTTTTAAAAATGATATAATTACAAAGCAAAGCCTAATTGTTCTTTATGTAGGTTCCAACTGAATGGGGTTTGGGGGGACATTTTTGGCATTAAGTAAAAGTTTCTATTTTTAGTGTGGTATGTGTGCTGTTTATTATTAGAAATACTTTATTTGGAGATACATATATATATATATAAATCAGTTTTTTAGTTTTATTTATCTATTTTATCAATAGATTTATATGTATCTATCAGTTTTTTAGATTTATTTATTTATTTATTTATTTTTGAGTCAGAGTCTCACTTTGTCATATTGGGTAGAGTGCCATGGTCATAGCTCACAGCAACCTCCAACTCAGGCTCAAGTGATCCTCTTGCCTCAGTTTTTATATTTTTAGTAGAGGCGGGGTCTCGATTTTGCTCAGGCTGGGCTTGAATTTGTGAGCTCAAACAATCCACCTGCCCTGGCCTCCCAGAGTGCTGGGATTATAGTTGTGAGTCACCACGCCCAGCTTTTAGATTTATTTTAATGTCAGTTATAGCCAAATGTGAAGAAAATAAAGATTACAGTAGAAATTCCTTAAATCTGCAATTTTATTTTCATTTTGGGGTTTTTTTTTTTAGTTTGCTTGGTTGCTTTCTTTCACAGTCACTCTTATGTGGATTCTTTCTGTTGGCAAGTTGATTTCTTCATAGTTCATTTCTAAAAAATAGTTGTTTATCCCCTGGGATAAACTGTCCTTCCTTTCATTTGCTATCACACTTAGAATCTCCTGGGCCTACTGATAAAGAAAGAAAACTCCCTCTCAGGTAGTAAGCTTTTGTGTTCCCCTTTGGGGTCATGTACCACGAAAGATAAGCCCCAGACTCGGCTGGATTACAGGCAGTTCCCAAGTTAACAAGCATCCCATGTATGTCCAACTTGTGTTTAGGACACAGGTTGTCACAGCAAGTCCTTGAGTTACAAACATTTGGCTGATGTGCAACTTGCACTTATGAACGGAAGGTATTATAGGTAGTAGGTAATTGTACCTGTTTCAACTTACGTACAAAGTCAACTTAAGAACAAACCTGCAGAACCTGTCTTCTAACTCAGGGACTGCCCATGTAGTATTTTACTTTTTCAGGTTTGTGTTTCTTATTAACATTCAGAATCTCCTCCCTTGCCCCTGCCCTTAGTGGCCCCTTAGAACATTGCCTGGGGCCTTAGGATGGTCAGTGCTATACACCCTGGCCTTCCCTTCTTCCTGCGTGTCATAATTTGCTGTGTGCTTGGACAGTCTGTGGTGTTTTCTCTCTGTAAGCTGAACCCTGCGGTGGTAGGAAGGAAAGTAGGCAGCACTAGAGCGCATGCACATGCCGCCTTGAGCTGGTGGTGCTAGTCAGTTGTTCTGTTTCTATAGCCTCCAGTGAGTTTGTCTTACTGTTGCTGTTGTGAGGTGCTCGAATTTATGCTCCTGAGAATAAAACTTGAGTTGTACTTAGCAGTGCTTCTTATCTATTTCCTAGTGACTGTTGAAGATCCTTTTCCTCTTGAAGAAGAGATTATACATATGACTAGCATTCCAGTGTACAGAGTTTAAAATTCAAAATTTTGGGCTGGGTAATATGGCTCATGCCTATAATCCTAGCACTTTGGGAAGCCAAGGCAGGACTGCTTCAGGCCAGGAGTTCAGAACCAGCTTGGACAACATAACTAGAGTCTGCCTCTATAAAAAATGAATAGGCATGCTGGCATGTGCCTGTAATCCCAGCTACTCAGGAGGGAGGCTGAGGCAGGAGGATTGCTTGAGCCCAGGAATTTGAGGCTACCGTGAGTTGTGAATCCCACCATTATATTCTAGTGTGGGTGGCAGCCTGTCTTTGAAATAATTTGTTTTTGATTTCTTTTTTTATTTGTAACATTTTTAGCATGTATAGAAAGAGTGGCATGCTTTCTGTAAAGGGCTGGATGGTAGGTATTTTAAGCTTTGTGGTCCATATGGCCTCTGTCATAACCATGTTATATTACTAAAGTAGCTTCAGACAATAAACCAAGGATGTGGCTATATGCCAATGAAACTTTTATTTGTGGACACCAATAAGTGGAGTACACATGTTTACAAGTCATGAAATATTTTTCTTTTTATTATTTTTTAGTCATTTAAAAATGTAAACTCTTTTCTTTACATTTGGAGTATACATGACAGTCTACAGGCGGGATTTGGTACCTGGACTATGTAAAGTTCAGTCTGCCATTTAGAAGCAATACTTGTATTGTCACCTGAGTCTGTGTTCCTGGCCAGGACCTACTCCGTCAGCTGTAGATTCTGCCTTGGTAAACTGGAGACAGTAAAGGCCTCCCTCTTTGCAAGGTCATCTGTAAAGATTTGAAAGGATAATGTACAGTTTTGGGGTCAAAGGCTTTTTGCCTATTGCATGTCAGCTTGTTCTTACTTTCCGTTAGCCACTTGTTTCCCCCCCACTAACATCCTACTTTCTTGTGTGTGACAATGTGTATCATCTCTCAAACTTCCTAATTCGACTTTTGTTCTCACACTTTCCATGTCTTTGAAGTAAGAGGTCAGGGCAGCACCTGTGGGTCAAAGGAGTAGGGTGCTGGCCCCATATGACGGAGGTGGTGGGTTCAAACTCAGCCCCAGCCAAAAACTGCAAAAAAAAAAAAAAAAATAAAATAAAATAAAGAGGCCAAATGAGACCTATTTAAGCTTACATTTCTCAGATCAGGAGAAATGCTCAGCTGTTGCAGAACAGGACCCTGTTATTGCTTCGCTTGGGATGCGTTCTCAGTTCCCTCCTGGTTGCAGGCTATGCACTCCAGCCCTGGGACTCAGATCCCTGCTGTGATGTGCTTCCTCTAGGCTGCCTCTGGCTGTCCTTCCTGGGCATGGATTCTTCTTTTTTCATGACCCTTTCCAGAGGCTGGTTTGGGTTGATTAATTAGATGTGTGTGGTACTTTTTTCTTAAAGTATCTTTAGAATGATAAATGTTACTTTTTTACTTTTGTATAAAAGTACTCTGAGTATGCTGAATGTTAAATATACGTTTGTTGGATTTCATTGAAACTCTACGGTAATATTAATGAGAACATTCAAAAAAATTTTTATTTGGAAAATTATCATATAGTGAATTTTGTTCCTTTTTGGTGGCTACTTCAGTAGGTTTCAGCACACACATAGATGAATGTAACTCCCACTATAATCAAGATAGGGGACAGGTTCATTGCTTCAGAGGGTCCCTTGTGTTGCCCCTTCACATCACACCTTCCCTGACTCTGGCCCCTGCCAAACTCTGGTCTGTTCTCTGTTAGCAGAGGTGTTTCTTTGTGAGAATGCTGTGTAAAGGAGTCAGATGTTGTGTAACATTTTGAATTTGATTTCATTTACTTGCCAGTTACATCTTTGAGGCTCACCTGAGTTGTTTTCTGTATTAGTTCTTTTATCCCTGAGTAGAATGCCATCATTTGAGGGTACTGCAGGGTGTTTATCCATTCACCTACTGATGGCCTTTGTGGTTGCTATTTTTTGGCATTTATAATAATAATCCTGCTCTTTGAGACACAGTCTCACTTTATCACCCACGGTAGAGAGCTGTGGCATCAAAGCTCACAGCAACCTCGAACTCCTGGGCTTAGGCAATTCTCTTGCCTCAGCCTCCTGAGTAACTGGGACTACAGGTGCCTGCCACAACGCCTGGCTATTTTTTTGTTGCAGTTTGGCTGAGGCCAGGTTCAAACTGGCCACCCTCAGTATTGGGGCCACCGCCATACCCACTGAGTCATAGGCACTGCCCATGGATACAGTTTATTTCCCTAGGATGAATATTAGTATTGTGACTGCTGGGTCATGTGATAAACTTCATAGGAAATTGTCAAACTGTTTCCCAAAGTGGCTTTATTATTTTGCTTCACCACCAGTAAGATATGATAGTTTCTTTTATTTATTTACTTATTTATTTATTCATTTTTTGATACAGTCTCACTGTGTCACCCTTGGTAGAGTGCTGTGGCGTCACGGCTCACAACAACCTCAAACTTCTGGGATTAAGTGATTCTCTTGCTTCAGCCTCCCAAGTAGCTGGGACTACAGGTGCCCAACACAACGCCCAGCTATTTTTTGGTTGCAGTTGTCATTGCTGTTTAGCTGGCCTCCGCTGGGTTTGAACCTGTCAGCCTTGGTGCATGTGAATGGTGCCATAACCGATGTGCTATGGGTTCCGAGCCTGTATGACAGTTTCTATTGTTCTGTATCTTAGTTAGCACTAAGAATTACCAGCTTTTTTATTTTTTATTTTGCCATTCTAACAAGTCTGTAGTAGAAGGATCTCATGTCTGTGTGTGTGTTTTCTTTCAGACAGAATCACATTGTGTTGGCTCTGGGTAGATTGCCATGGCATCATCATAACTCACAGCAACCTTAAACTCCGAGGTTCAAGTGATCCTTCTGCCTCAGTTTTTTCTACTTTTAGCAGAGATGGGGGTCTTGCTTTTGCTCAAGCTGGGCTTGAACTTGAGCTCAAGCAATCCACCCATCTTGGCCTCTCAGACCGTTGGGATTACAGGTGTGAGCCACGGTGCCCAGCCTGATTGTGGTTTTATTTATTCATTTATTATTATTTTTTATTAAATTATAACTTTGTACATTGGTGTTTTCATGGGGTTCAGGATACTGCTTCAATATACAATGTGAAATGCTTACATTGAACTAAGTAACACATCCGTCACAATTATACTCATTTCTTAATAGTTTTGAAATGTACCATTGCATCACACACATTAGGTGAGGTTCCCCCAAATACCCTCCCACCTCCCATATCCCTCTTCCCCTCCCCTCTCTCTTCTGTTCCCTTTTACTTTCTGGACTATAGTTATGTTTTGTCATTCATATGAGTGTGTAGGTGATAATATATTTATTTCATAGTAGTATTGAGTACATTGGATACTTTTTTTTTTCCATTCTTGAGATATTTTTCTAAGAAGAATATGTTCCATCTTCATCCAGTTAAGCATAAAAGAGATGTGGAGTCCCCATCTTTTTTTTTTTTTATGGCTGGATAGTATTCCGTGGCGTACATACACCACAATTTGTTAATCCGTTCCTGGATAGATGGGCACTTGGGTTGTTTCCATGTCTTGGCTGTTATGAATTGGTCTGCAGTAAACATTCTGGTGCACATGTCTTTGTTGTGAAATAATTTTTGATCATCTGAGTATATACCTAGTAGAGGATGTGCAGGATCGAATGGTAGGTCTACTTTTAGCTCCTTGAGTGTTCTCCAAATTTCTTTCCAAAAAGGTCGTATTAGCTTGCATTCCCACCAGCAGTATAGAAGCATTCCCTTCTCTCCACATCCATGCCAACATCTATAGTTTTGGGATTTTGTGATGTGGGCTAATCTTACTGGAGTTAGATGTTATCTCAAAGTGGTTTTGATTTGCATTTCTCTGATGATTAAGGATGATGAGCATTTTTTCATGTGTTTGTAGGCCATGCACCTGTCTTCATCAGAGAAGTTCCTGTTCAAGTCTCTTGCTCACATAGAAATGGAGTTATTTAT
>CAUYPK010000066.1:0-13979 GCA_963574355.1 Loris lydekkerianus | reverse complement strand
GCACAGTAGTGAGCAAAAGGATACTCTATTCCCTCATCAAATTCACAGTCTAGAAGCTTAGAGCAGCGGTTCTCAACCTTTGGGGGTCGAATGACCCTTTCACAGGGGTTGCCTAAATACATCCTGCATATCAGATATTTACATTACAATTCATAACAGTAGCAAAATTACAGTTATGAAGTAGCAACAAAAATAATTTTATGGTTGGGGGTCACCACAACATGAGGAACTGTATTAAAGGGTTGCAGCATTAGGAGGCATAGGAAGGCTGAGAACCACTGCTCTAGAGGTTTCAACAACTAAAGAAACAAGTAAATAATCACATTTAAAATTTAAACAATTCTGGGCAGCACCTGTGGCTCAAAGGAGTAGGGTGCTGGCCCCATATACCGGAAGTGGTAGGTTAAAACCTGGCTGGGGCAAAAAACGGAAAAAAAAAAAAAAAAAAAAAAGTAAAAATGTAAACAATTTTTGAGCCAGGCGCGGTGGCTCACAGCTGTAATCCCAGCACTTATAGGAGGCAGAGGCGGGTGGATTGCCTGAGCTCACATGTTGGAGACAAGCCTGAGCTGGAACGAGAACCTGTCTCTAAAACTAGCCAGGCACTGTGGTGGGCACCTGTAGTCCCAGCTACTCAGGAGGCTGAGGCAAGAGAACTGTTTAAGCTCAAGAGTTTGAGGTTGCTGTGAGCTATGATGATACAGCACTCTATTGAGGGTAACAAAGTGAAACTGTCTCAAAAAAAAAAAAAAATTCTGTTCTTACCAAGTTATGAGCTTTTCTGTGCCTCAGTTTTCTCATGTATAAAATGGGAATGATGATGTGGACACCCTTCATAGGATATTTGTGAGGATTAAATGTGCTCACATATCTTAATCACTTAGAACAACACCTGACATGTTGCAAGTACTCTATTAGCTCAAGCAATCCACCCACCTTGGCCTCCCAGAGTGCTAGGATTACAGGTGTGAGCCACTGTCCCTGGTCTAGAAGAAAAGGATTAAGGTTTAAGCTCAAGCAGTGTGGGTCCAACCAGACAGCCCAGAAGTCTGTGCTCTTAACCACCTTGCTATATTATACTGACTCTTTGCTATTGTTATTCTCCTACATATATAGTTTAATAGCTCACAAGACACTTTCAGGAACATTTAAGACAAAGGCCATGAAGGGCACAAAGTCAGAGATGAAGATGGGTGGGGTACACCATGGGCTTTCTGGGTAAGGATACTTAGGCTAAGACCTGAGGGTTATAGGTAGAGTACCAAAAAGCCCAGGCAGAGAGCTCACCAAACACAAAGGCTAGGAAGCAGAAAATAACTTGGAGCCTCAGGAAAACAGAAAGCAGGACACTGTGACTGAACCTTGGTAAGAGGAACATGGGAGGTACACCCAGAGAGGTAGGCAGGGGCCACTTAAAGCCCTGAAGCCAGGAGTGGGCGATGGAATCACAGTGCAGCAGAGAGAAGGAAACCGTGGAGTAGGAATAAAGACCCACTAGCAACGACCATTTACCCATCCCCTATCTGGAATCTGTGCCAAAATGGTCATAGTTACAATTCCATCTCCCTGCAACGCGATGTTACTGTTATATTCATTTTAGAAAAAAACGGATTTTGTTCCTAGAGAGTTGAAGACCAATTTTCTAGATTGCTGCGGTGCTAATGGGATTCCTTCTGCCCACTCTGACATCATTTTTCCTTCTGTGTTTTTGCATCTCAGAATTTGGGGAACTGCTCTGTACGCCCAGGCAGGACTCCTGTTCTGAGATTTTACAAATAATTTCTCACATCCTCTCCGTGGTTTTGAATGGTGATATGGAATAAAAATCCCACATCGGCGAGGAACGAGGATGGAGATGGGTGTGTGAGGAGGTAGGACAGAACCGGGGAAGAGCTGGGGCAGGTAGCACTCTGGACTGAATCCAGAGAGAGCCAGGTCAACAAAAGTTAAAGTGCCCAGAGATGTCTAAAGAATACTGAATGGGGCTTAAGGTATAGCGAGCCTAGGCTGTGATTTGCAGAACCACAATGCTCCTGAAGAGGAACCCCGGGAAAGTCCAATGCTGAGGTTGGAGCCAAGAATGGACAGAGAAGAGAGGAGACGGAAAGTGGGAGGAGCCTCGATCACGTGGGCGGGGCTTAGGAGCTGGCGTGGATTTAGCGGCGCCCCAGAGCAAGCGGAGGGGAAGACTGGCAGGCCGGGCCAAAGATTTGTAAACAAGATCAGGGGCGGCCCAGGGAAGCCTAGACTGGAGAAGGCACGGTTAGCAGCTCCTCACCCTGTTGTGCATTGTGTCCTCTGGCGCCGTAGGGGGTCGTGGCCGCCGCCGGAGGCAGAGTGGTGGGGCGGGGGGCGGGGAGGATTGGCCCCTCCGCGCTGGAACTCCCGCCATGACAGATGGCAGCTTCTCAATCGCATCGGTCCGCGCAAAGCCTCCGGGACCTAAGGCCGCCATCGTCGCGCTGGAGCCAGCCAGCCGTTACACTCTTCAACCGCCGCCACTACCCAACTCAAATAGCGCACAGCCGCGGGAAAGCCGGCGCCGCCGCCCATTGGACGCGGCGAACCGCAGCTCTAGCCAATCTCAGGTCTGCCGGGCGGCGCTTATGACCAATGAGGGCTAAGAGGCGGAGCGGGGTGACTGGAAGGGTGGAGCTACAGCTCCCAGGCGTTCCAGCAAGCCGGTAGAGCTTTTAGTGCAGTCTGCGTTTTTATCATTGAGACATATAGGTTTTAACTTTTAGGAGGCTAAGGTCACAGCCTTCTCACCTCACCTTTTGCTGCCACCCAGAGAGACTTATCTGCGCGTGGCAGTCGCCCGGATGTAAGCGTAGGGTGGAACCGAAATAGACTGACGGGCCAGTCCATTTGGTGGGCGAAGGCTCAGAACTGCTGTGACGCCACCTCTCCCTAACTTGTGATGGAGATCAGGGTGGCGAAGGGTCGGGCGTGCGCGCTCGTCAGGTACTAGTCCTGCCCCATTGGCCACGTGATAAAGGCGTAGCTGTGATTGCGCAGAGGGGTGCCTAGTACGCAGGCGCCCTCAACTTTCCTACCCGGCACGTGACGCGGCACCATATACGTCACGGAGCTAGGCAGAACACCGCGGCCGGGGCAGGGTTCGGAGGCTCTCGGAGAAGACCAAAGTGCAGCGGCTGACCGGGCAAAACTCAACCGGGCTGGACAGCCATGCCCAAGTACTGCAGGGCTCCGAATTGCTCCAACACTGCGGGCCGACTGGGCGCGGATAACCGCCCAGTGAGCTTCTACAAGTGAGCGCAAGCGGGGCGGGGCTTGGGGAGGCGGGGCCTGAGGGAAAACAGGTAGTTGTCCTTTGCATCTGGTCCGGTTTGAGGATGTTAGGAGGTAAGGTTAGAAAGGTGAGATGGCATTCTCAGCAGTGAACACTGCACAAGCAAAGGTGCATATATGTGAAACAGCAGGGATAGACGATTAACTACAGGTAGTGAACAAAGCGAGCTGAAGAAGTGGGGTTCTGTAGGGAGAAGTGAGGTTGGCTCAGGCTCTGTAAGAGCCTGCAGTTGCCTACTCGCCATCTCCACAAATTGAAGCCATTTCGACCTCAAAACAATCAAAACTGGCTGGTTGTGGTGGTTCACCACACGGTTCTACCGCTCTGGGAGGCCGAGATGGGAGGATCCCTTGAGCTCAGGAATTAGAGACTAACCTGATCAAGAGTGAAACCCTTTCTACACTGTACTAAAAAATTGAAAAATTAGCCTAGCATCGCTTGAACACAGGAGTTTGAGGCTGCTGTGAGCAAGGCTGACTCCGTGTGTGGCACTCTAGCCGGGGCTGCAGAGTGAGACTTTAAAAAAAAAAAAAAAGGCCCTTGGCACCTGTGGCTCAAGCGGCTAAGGCGCCAGCCACATACACCTGAGCTGTCGGGTTCGAATCCAGCCCAGGTTGCCAAACAACAATGACGGCTGCAACCAAAAAATAGCCGGGTGTTTTGGCAGGCGCCCAGCTACTTGGGAGGCAGAGGCAGGAGAATCGCTTGAGCCCAGGAATTGGAGGTTGCTGTGAGCTGTGATGCCACAGCGTTCTACCCAGGGCAACAGCTTGAAGCTCTGTCTCAAAAAATAAATAAGTCGGCACCTGTGGTTCAAGGAGTAGGGCGCCGGCCCCATATACCTGGGGTGGGGGGGTTCAAGCCCAGCCCCCTCCAAAGCTGTAAAAAACAAACAAACAAACAAAAAATAGGGCTGGGCACGGTGGTCCCATAATCCTGTAATCCTAGTACTCTGGGGAGCCAAGGCCGTGGATTACTTGAGCTCAGGAGTTTGAGACCAGCCTGAGCAAGAGCAAGACCTTCCCATCTCTAAAAATAGCTGGGCATTGTAGTGGGCACCTGTAGTCCCAGCTACTCGGAAGGCTGAGACAAGAGGATTGCTAGAGTGCCACTCATGGAGTTTAAGTTTGTTGAGAGCTATGATGCCACAGCACTCTACCAAGGGTGACTGAGTAAGACTGCATCTCCAAAAAAATAAATAAATACATAGAGCCAGAGCGAGACCCTGTCTCTAAAAAATAGCTGGGCATTGTGGCAGGCATCTGTAATCCCAGCTTCTTGGGAGGCTGAGGCAAGAGGATTGCTTGAACCCAAGAATTTAAGGCTGCTGTGAGCTAAGAGTCATGGCACTCTACCAAGGGTGACCAAGTGAGACTCTGTCTCAAAATTAAATGAATAAAATAAAATCAGAGACTATCACAAATTTTGGTGTTTGAAATTATATCAGTAGGAATGAAATATCACACTTTTGCCTAGAGGAGCTAAATACTTTGGCACAAAAAAGCACCCTTGATTAACAGCCCAGCTCAGGCCAGGTTGTGCACTTCAGATAAGGGGGTTAGGGACACAATATTCCACACCTAAATAAACTTTTGTTGCTTCCAAGAAGACAGGACCTTGGGCTCACTTAGCAATCCAGACCTGATATTGAGCCTTTTACATACAGTTTTGATTTACTTTGAGCCGATCCAAATAAGAACTCTATCTTTTGCTTTGTTTGGTGAGACTCCCCATATATGTGTCTGGTGCAGAGACTCCCCTCATTGTCATGATAAATAAATCAGAATTCTGTTGGTCTACAAGTTTGTCCTTGCTGATCTTAGCTTAAGTGGGCTAGGACACGTGCCTTATTCAGTCCATTAGAATCTATCCAGAATTTGATCATTTCCAAGCTCCTCCTCTGCCCCCTTTAATTTTCTGTGTCTACCTCCTGCTTTATTTTTCCCTTTAACACATCACTATCCGGCATATCGCATATTTGGTGTATTCATTCATTTCTCTACTAGCATGTCAGCTCCATGAAGTGAGGGAATTTAGTCTCTTGTTTCCTGTTGTGACCCAGGTCTCTATGCCCGGCACAAAGTGAGTGCTTAGTAAATATTTGTTGGCTGGATTTGATAAATGCCCTTGAGATAGGCTGCCCAGGAAACCCAGTAGTCCATGTCCCAGTGATCTTTTGAGGGACCCTGGTACAAGCTAGAAGGAATGCCAGAGTAGTTTTTAAGCCTACATCAGTGTTTTCGAACTTGCTTATTTATTTACTTATTTATTTATTTTTATCACTCTATGCCCTGGGTAGAGTGCTGTGGCATCATAGCTCACAGCAACATCACACACTTGGGCTCAAGCCATCCTATTGCCTCAGCCTCCCAAATAGCTGGGACTATAGGCACCCACCACAGTGCCCTGCTAGTTTTTTTTTTTTTTTTTTTAATAGAGAGGTCTCAAACTCCTGAGCTCGGGTGATCCATTAACTTCAGCCTCCCAGAGTGCTAGGATTACACGTATGATATTTTTTATTTTTACATGTAGTGTCTCCCTCTGTCACCCTAGACTAGATTGAAGTTGCAAAATCATAGGATCATAGTTCATTGCAGCATTGAACTCCTGGGCTCAAGTGATCCTCCTGCCTCAGCCTCCTATGTAGTCAGAACTACAGGCACGTGGTACCAGGCCTGCTAATTATTTTTATTTTTATTTTTTTAAATTAATTATTATTATTTTTTTTTTTTTAAGAGAGAGTCTCAAGCTGTTGCCCTGGGTAGAGTGCTGTAATATCATAGCTCATAGCAACCTCCAACTCTTGGGCTCAAGCAATCCTCTTGCCTCAATTTTTCTACTTTTAGTAGAGACAGGGTCTCGCTTTTTGTTCAGGCTGGTGTCAAACTTGTAAGCTTGAGCAATCCACCTGCCTCGGCTTCCCAGAGTGCTAGGATTATAGGTGTGAGCCACTGTGCCCGGCCTATTTTTATTTTTTGTAGACATGGGGTCTTGCCTTGTCGCCCAACCTGGTTTCAAACTTCTGGCTTCAAGTAATCCTCCTACCTTGGCTTCCCAAAGTGCTAGGATTACAGGCATGGTCCACTGTGCCCAACCAGATTTGCTTTTTAAAATATATCACTCTAGCACCGTTTATTAATCCAGCAACTCTGAGTGTCCCCTGGGGAAGCAAGCAAGCCTCTAGTACACAAAGAACCCTGACACACCTTGTTCCTGCCACATCAGAGCTCATGGATAGTGAAGGGTCAAACACTGAAGAACTGAATATACAACCTGGAAGTGATTCATGATCCTTTTGTTTCGTCGGCACCCCTGCCCTCAATCTAGTCTTTTGGCTTTACCCTCAAAACACATCTGCATCTTGCAGCCACTACAACATAATCCCTAACACCTTAACAATACAGTTATAAATGTAAATGAGAAAAATCCTAAATAAATAATTAGGAAACAAGAATTAAAACCACACTTACAGACTAACTACTTCTCATCACATCCACTGTTAAACGTAGTTCAGTCATCCATCAAATCATTTTTTTTGTTTGTTTTTTGAGACAGAGTTTCACTCTGTTGCCCCCAGGCTGGAGTGCCATGGCATCATAGCTGACAGCCCTCACATTCTTGGGCTCGAGCGATCCTCTTGCTTCAGCCTCCCGAGTCTCTGGGACTACAGGGACCAGCCAAAATGCCTGGCTAGTTTTTCTATTTTTAGTAAAGATGGGGTCTCACTCTTGCTCAGACTGGAAGTCTCCAACTTCTGAGCTCAAGCAGTCCACCCACCTTGGCCTCCCAGAGTGCTAGGATTACAGGCATGAGCCACCGTGCCCAGCCATCATTGACTTTTTTTTGGGGAGGAGTGTCAAGGGTCTCAGTTCTCTAAACCTAGTTGATCTGGTTCAATTATCTGATCTAGAAAGTTCAACTGAGGCACAGTAGTAACCAAAGCAAAAGTGAGTGGAAACTGAAAATAAAACTGGAGCGGCACAGGCAGTGTGGAGAGAGAGCCAAAGTAACCTGCACAAGTTTCAGGGTAACATTTTATTTAGGAAGAAACAAGAAAGTTTAGGGCACTTCCAAAGAGAGTTGGAAGTGGATCCCTCCCATGAAAGAAAAAAGGTGAGAGAGAACATCATCAACTCTTAATGAGATACTGTGATAGGTACTTATTGGCCTCACTGCTTCCACTCTTGCTTCCCTTACAATAACAGCAATAACAATAACCTACTTAGAAGTCACTTACTATGTGCCAGGGACCATTCTAAGTACTTCACATATAATAATAAGGAGGATGGTGACGGCTGTACACAGCAGCCAGATGACTTTATAAAAATCAGTTCGTGTCTTCCTTGGCACCATCAATGGCTGCTAGGCTGTTCCTCGTACAGGCGAGTCCATTTTCACCTCAGGGCCTACCCTTGAGTCAGTCTTGCAGAAACTACTCAGCTTAAGAGCTAAAGAGCAGTTTCTCAAAGAGATTCAGGAGCAGAGAGGCCAGGTGAGAAATAAGGTGAGACATGTTGAGGGAAGTTGGTGCCAGAAAATAACTGGAGAGCCTGCCTGGCAGCCAAAGGGAATATTCACTGGCTCTGTTATAGGCCCTTTCAAGGACAAGTGGTAGCTGTTGCTAATGTGGGTCCTATCAGGAATTGTATCTGCCTGGCTGTTACAAAGTCCTGCAATAATAGAGGCTTAAATAAATGATGGGGCCTATAGGATCAGCATGGTTAAGTTATGCCATGTAATAAACTTCCCAAGTCTCAGTGGCTTACTACAACAAAGGTATATTTCTTGCTCTCACTATGTCCTTTGTGGGTTATTTGCAGCCCTACCCTACAGTATCTTTATTGGAGACTCAGGCTGAAGGAGCTGTCCCTACTTGGAATATTGCTGGTCTTGTGGGAGGAGGAAAAGAGAAAGTGGAGTGAAACCACCCAATGGTTCCTGGTAAATTTTATATTTAGCAATGGCCTGTGTCATTTTCACTGTCATTCTTTTGGCCAAAGCAAGTACATGGCAAACCTCCCAGCAACGGAGGGAGGTATGTAATCTCTCTGTGGAGACAGGCAGCAATGTTTTGAACAATAATACATTCTACCACGGGGCTTGTTTTTCTCTCAAATAAAACAAATACAGATGTTGTCAGGCCAGCACTGATACGGCAACTCGGTGTCATCAGAGATGAGTGCCCTTTCTTTCTGCTCCGTCATCTTTAGCATGTGGCTTTCATCCAAGATGGCTGCCAGTGCCCCAGCCAGCATGCCCTGCAGTTCCTAGTAGGAAGAAAAGGAAAGGGAGGAAGAACAAAAAAGGTTCAGTTCTAAATGAGTCATCCCCATTTAGAAGGCCTTCCCAGGGCGGCACCTGTGGCTCAAAGAAGTAGGGCGCCAGCCCCATATGCCGGAGGGTTCACACCCAGCCCTGGCCAAAAACTGAAAAAAAAAAAAAAAAAAAAAGAAGGCCTTCCCAGAAACCCCCATACAATGTCAACTTCTTTGTCATTGGTCAACCCCAACTGCAAAAGAGGCTGAGAAATGGAGTCTTTTAGCTGGGATTTAAACACCCTGAAGAAATTTTGAGTTAAGTTAGTAAGGAAGAAAAGAAGAACTTCTAGCAGCATATGCCACTCATGATCTAGCTAAGGTAACAGCAAGGCTGGGCATGGCAGCTCACGCCTGAAATCTTAGCATATTAGGAGGCTGAGGCAGGTGGGTTGCTTAAGCTCTGGGGTTGAGTGTTACATCACAGCTCACAGCAACCTCAAACTACTCAAGTGATGCTCTTACCTCAGCCTCCCAAGTAGCTGGCCACAATGCTGGGCTAATTTTTCTATTTCTATTTTTTAATCTTATTTTATTTATTGTGTGGGGACTCACTTTGTCACCCTTGGTAGAGTGCCCTGATGTCATAGCACACAGCAACCTCAAACTCTTGGGCTCAAGCAATTCTCTTGCTTCAGCCTCCCAAATAGCTGGGATTACAGCCACCTGCCACAACGCCTAGCTATTTGTTTGTTTGTTTGAGACAGAGTCTCATGCTGTCACCTTGGGTAGAGTGCATTGGCATGATAGCTCACAGCAATTTCCAACTCTTGGGCTCAAGCGATCCTTTTGCCACAGTTTTTCTATTTTTTTAGTAGAGATAGGGTCTCTCAGTCTGGTCTTGAATCCGTGAGCTCAGGTAATCAACTCAGCTCAACCTCCCAGAGTGCTAAGATTATAGGCATGAGCCACCATGCCTGGCCTATTATTATTATTATTATTTATTTTAAGAGACCAGGTCTCTCTCTGTCTCAGGCTGGTCTCAAACCCGTGAGCTCAGGAAATCCACCGGCCTTCACCTCCCAGAGTGCTAGGATTATAGGTGTGAACCACTGCACCTGGCCTAGTTTTTCTATTTTTAGTGGAGATGGGGACTAACTCTTGCTCAGGTTAGTCTCAAACTCATGAGCTCAAGCAGTCCGCCCACCTTGGCCTCCCAGAGTACTAGGATTATAGGCTACTCTTCCTTTTTTTTTTTTGAGACAGTCTCACTTTCTCACCTTCAGTAGAGTGCTGTGGCGTCACAGCTCACAGCAACCTCAAACCCTTGGGCTTAAGTGATTCTCTTGCCTCAGCCTCCCATGTAGCTGGGACTACAGGCACCTGCCACATACCTGGCTATTTTTTTGTTGTACTTGTTTAGCTGGCCTGGGCTGGGTTCAAACCTGCCATCCTTAGTGTATGTGGCTGGTGCCATAACCACTGTGCTATGGGTGCCAAGCCTACTTTTCCTTTTTAACAGAGAGCAGGCCTCAGGCTCATAGCTCTCAGTAGATCAAGTTATCTGGTATTTTTATGGTTAACATCTGTTTATGGTTTTCTTTTCCTTTTTTTTTTCTCTCTTTCTCTTTCTTTCTTTCTTTCTCTCTCTCTCTTTTTTTTTTTTTTTGAGATAAAATCTCCCTCTGTTGCCGTGGGTAGAGTGCTGTGGCTTCATAGCTCGCAGGAACCTCAAACTCTTGGGTTTAAGTGATGCTCCTGTTTCAGCCTTCCACGTAGCTGGGACTACAGGTGCCCTTCACAATGCCCAGCTAGGTTTTTTGGGTTTTTTTTCTATTTTTGGTAGAGATGGGGTCTTGCTCTTACTCAGGCTGGTCTTGAACTCCTGACTTTAGGTGATCTACCTGACTCTGCTTCCCAGAGTGGTAGGATTACAGTGTGAGCCACCACTCCCAGCCTTGTTTTTCATTTTCTTTCTTTTTTTTTCTTTTTCTTCTTTTTTGAGGCAGAGTCTCACTTGTTACTCTTAGTAGAATGCTGTGGCATCATAGCTCACAGCAACCTCAAACTCTTGGGTTCAAGTGATTCTCTTGCCTCAGGCTCCCAAGTAGCTGGGACCACAGGCGCCAGCACAACATCTGGCTATTTTAAGACACAGGGACTTTCTCTTGCTCAGGCTGGTCTCAAACCTGTGAGCTCAGGACAATCCACCTGCCTCAGCCTTCAGAGTGCTAGGATTACAGGCTTAAACCACCATGCCTGGCCTTGTTTTTCATTTTCAATTGTGATATACAAATTTCTCTTTTAGGTATCAAATACTTAAAGTTGATTAATTTTAAGCAAAATGTTAAGTAAATAATGTCACTGGTATGGAAAACATTGTAAAGATGGAATGTTCAGGCCTCCCTGTATTAGTTATATAATGCCACATAACAAACTATCCTAAAATTAACAGCTTAACCTAAACATTTAATGTCTTATAGTTTCTGGCAGCCACTACAGGATGGACTAGCCAGAACTTGATCACATGACTCCCCCTTGCTACACATAAGGCTGGAAAATGAAGTCTTCATTATGGACAGCCTTTAGCCCAGGTCTAAATAGTATATTGCTATGTAAGAGGGCAAGAACAAATGTTAGGGATAGGTGGCACCAGGAAACACTTAGGGGCGGTGGGGCACCTTTATTTTTTAATTTTTTTCCAAAATCATAGAATTTTTATTGTTTTCAAATACTATACAAAAATATAGACAGTATGTATATCTTGATTAACAGATGCAGAAACAGTCCAAACTAAACACTATTTTCCTATTTCAAGTTAGAGCTGCTACAATAATTACTGAGTTCTATTCCTTTCCATCCAATCACCTTGGCCTTTATAAGCATAAGAATTCTTGTTTTATTTCTCACAAACCCATAAATTAAAGACATTTCTTTTTGTAAGATGAAGATATCTTCAAGGATATTTTCTTCTATTATACTTCTTGAGTCCTTAAATATCTGACACTTCCTAAGTATCTTGAGATTTCACTCTCTTGTTCTCATATCATGTCAAACACAAAGCACAGTAACCGGGACCTCTTTGTGGTATGTCCATTAATTACTTACTGTGTTTCAGTATCTATGAATTCATAATATTGAATCTGCCACAAAGGCCATTTTGAATAATATTTCTAAATCCATGTCTATTTTTCTAAACTCAGCTTCACTCTTCACTTTACTGTAGATTACATTTTTTAAAGATTAAATGTAGATGTCTAGAAAAGTGATTCTCTAATTTCTTCTTTCACAACCATCCCAAATATGTACCTATATGTACCCACCCCATCTAGACAGCAAAGAGACTTGAGGACTTTTCCCTCAACTAAAGAAAGTGCCATCTTACTCCATTTGTCTTGTTAAAAAGATAGTAATAGGGTGGGATACCCAAGAAACAATGTAATGATGTTGGAATTAAAAAAAAATTTAAAGACTAAATGGCAGAAAAAATTACTTAACAGTTATGTTGAATCACCACAATATGTCTACATAAAGATAAATTTCTGAAGATCCACTCCACTGAGAGAATGCTTCAACAACCTTTGCCTTAAATCCACTAAAAGGAAATTATTTAGAATGTGTTAATCTGATACCATTAAGCAATGATTTAAAGTTGATGGCTTAAAAATTGCCTTTTTTTTTTTTTTTTTTTTTAGTACAGACATCAGTTGTTTATTTAATATAACAAGCTTTTTCCAGACCATTGGTCTCATAATAAATATTAAGACCTATACTACTGACACACAGAATTTATTAAGCTTTTCACATATAATAAAGCATAGCTTTAATTGCATCCAAAATACTAGCAAAAGCTCTAGCAAACAAGAATGGCAACATGTTAGTTCATAACAATCAACATTTGTGGCTTTTCAAATTTGGTTTTCTTTTTTTTTTTTTTTTTGAGACAGAGCCTCAAGCTGTCACCCTGGGTAGAGTGCGTGGTATCATAGCTCACAACAACCTCCAACTGCTGGGCTCAGCGATTCTCCTGCCCCCACCCCCCAAGTAGCTGGGACTACAGGTGCCTGCCACAACGCCTGGCTATTTTTTGGTTGCAGCCATCACTGTTGTTTGGTGGGCCCAGGCTGGATGCGAACCCTCCAGCTCAGGTGTATGTGGCTGGTGCCTTAGCCGCTTGAGCCACAGATGCCGAGCCTCAAATTTGGTTTTCATAAGATAATTTATCCTGAAGTAAATCTAGCCATGCTTTTAAAAAATGCTTTAGATCACTCTAAGCTTGGCAATTAACATTTGGCGTAAAAAATAATAAAACAGTCACATCTTGATAAATAACAAATACAACATTCTAGGGCATATACACATACAACATAAGGAAAAGGTGGTGGTGGTAAGTAATTATTAGAATTAATGGAGTACCTTGGCCTCTATGCAAATTGGTCCAGAGGCTTTGATGAATTCAGCCCCAACACTCAGTTCTCCAGTAGGGGGCAGTATCTACAGTATCCTTTTAGAAGAATTTCTAACACATTGAAAACAAATAAGTAGAAAAATGATGAGTTGATTTTTATTAATGCATTACATTCTCAGGAGTTATTGCCAACTCCTTCGTATAAAAAAATGCTCAAGCTATATTAGTCATGTAACTTTGTGTGCTTGCATGGTATTAAATGGATTAAGTGAAGACAGCAATGTTCCCCATAATGTGATTGATTTTGACATTTTTACAACAACCTAGATCTAAAAATATTTCAGTTTGAATCCAAAGGAGTGCTCATATTTCAACCTACTGATAATACAATATGCTTAATTTGAAATGTTGTTTTGTCAATTTACTCAAATTAGAATTTTAACCTGGTAAAAAAAAAATAAGTTGATGTGAGTAGCATAATAACCAACACACTGAAAAGGTTACTGTTACAAATGGAGATAAACAAGGATGGAGGGGAGTCTACTCTTTTCACCTATAAGTTTGATTACTGTACATACTGCCACACAACTGTAACAAATTGGATGTAGAACTATTTATTCTAGTCTGGCGTCTTCAGATACCCAAGGTATGTACCTTATACCAAAACAGTGTTTATTTCAAAATATTTTTTGTAGCTGGTAGCTCTTCCCTTAGAGGTAAAGAAAATATACCAAGACCTACTTATTCCTGTAATTAATTGATGTTCAATTAAAGTCTGTTGAATTCTCAAAAAAAGAAAAAAAGAAAAGAAAATATACCAAGACTTTTAATAACTAGGATTCAGAAAATGTAAAAGAACAATTTTAATTAGGAATCAGATGTATAGTTTCAAAGAGAAAAAGAAATCTTATAGAAGACAAAGATCAAACTGACTTCCCACATCTATAGCAATTTGTAAAGTAGGAAAGTGACTATTATAACCTACAGCTTCTTAGATCATTCT
>CAUYPK010000062.1:0-16704 GCA_963574355.1 Loris lydekkerianus | reverse complement strand
TGCCTATACTCTTCAGTGTTCTAATTAGAAAAGGATGCTGGATTTCATCAAATGCTTTTTCTGTGTCTATTGAATGGATTATATGGTCTTTATTTTTGCTTCTATTAAAATGGTGGATAACATTTATGGACTTACATATGTTAAACCAGCCTTGCATCCCTGGGATAAAACCTACTTGATCATGATGTATGATCAAGCTTTTTGATGATAAGCTGTAATCTATTGACTAGGATTTTGTTGAGAATTTTTGCATTTATATTCATTAACAAAATTTATCCGAAATTCTCCTTCTTAGTTGGGTCTTTTCCTGGTTTTGTTATCAGGGTGATGTTTGCTTTGGAGAATGTGTTGGGGAAGATTCCTTCCTCCTCCATTTTTTTGGAATAATTTCTGCAGTACGCGAATAATCTCTTCCTTGAAGGTTTGATAGAATTCTGGTGTGAAGCCATCTGGACCAGGGCATTTTTTTGTTGGAATGTGATTCTACAAATCGATCCATTTTCTTCACATTGTCAAATTTCTGGGCATAGAGTTTCTGGTATTATTCAGAGATAATCTTTTGTATATCTGTGGCATTAGTTGCACAGATTATTTCCCCTTTATCATTTCCAATTGAGGTTACTAGAGATTTTACTTTTCTATTTTTAGTTAGTCTGGCCAAAGGTTTATCTATTTTATTTATTTTTTCAAAAAACCAACTCCTTGTTTCATTAATTTTCTGAATGATTCTTTTGTTTTCAATTTCATTAATCTCTGATTTAATTTTGGATATTTCTTTTCTTCTACTGGGTTTAGGCTTAGATTGTTCTTTTTCCAATTCCATAAGCTGGCTTGTGAGTTTGTTTATGTGTTCTCTTTCTGTTTTTCAAATGTAAGCTTCTAAAGCGATAAATTTTCCTCTCAGGACTGCTTTTGCTGTGTCCCATAGGTTTTGGTAACTTGTGCCTTCATTGTTGTTATACTCAAGAAAGTTTATGATTTTCTTTTTTATTTCTTCCTGCACCCAAATGTCATTCAGCATCCCCAAATTGACTTTATCATCCCAGTCTTTTTAGTCTATTATAAGGAGGCAGGGTGATGGGCGTGAACCTCTTTGACTGCCTCCTATGGAATGAGGGATAATATGGGATGCCTGTGAGGAAAATGGGTAGGGGACTGGATGATGTTTATAAGAACATTCTTGGGTCTTCAGTCTGAAGTGGTTGATATCTACATAGGGCAAGGATATGAGTGGTTGTTTTCTGGGTGACTGCCTGGTCAATAAATTGGGAGATGAGGTGAAGGATTACTGGTCCAAAACTGAGAATGAGAAAGATCATAATTAGTGGTCCTATCATAGACATTAATGAAGGAGGCCATGATTAGAATACCACAAGATTAGAGTAGCATGAGGGCACAGTAAATTACCATTAACTCCCACCATGGAGATCTCTGTTTTGAAGGATCTTTATAAGATTATAGCATAGAAAATGTTGCTCCCATGTTTATGAGAAAAGAGGCTAGCTTACCTTCCTCTAGCAAAAATACCCAGAGTTTAGTTTGCTAGGATGGTATCCTGAGGGCATCATGATTTTCCAAGGATCATCATTCTTCAGCAGCTAGGTCCAGGAGGTCAAACAATTCTGCTAGATCCTCAGAAGGACTTGGTTATTCAGACTTCCAGTGAGGACCTCCACAGGCTGGGAACATATTGGGGAGAGGGTTTGAATTTGGGCACTGCTTTGCCCAGTGTCCCAGCCTATGGCATTTAAAACACAATCCCATGGGAGATTTTCTTTCTTCAGACTGATCAGAGGAGTTTCAAAAAGTGGTTGGCTTTTGTCTAATGGCAGAAGCCAATAACTGGAGCTCTGAGAGATGCTGTGGCATCTGGAAAGCCAAGACAATGAGATCTCACTGGGGTTGTGAGGGCCCTGGGAAAGTTTTGGAGTTTTTTGTTTGTTTGTTTGTTTTTTTCTTTTTCTCCAGATATTGGGTGCCGAGTGAGAGATATTATAAAACACATGTTAATAGGGTGTAGGTGAGGATATCATATAAATCTTGCCAGGTCAGATCATATGATTGGGTTATATCTAAATTCTTGAGAATATTTTATGAGATCTGTGGACAATGAACGTAGTTTCTGACTTATATGGGACAGTCTGAGAGAGAAAAGGAAGTATGAACTCTGATGATGCTTTCCCTTCCCTCAACCTCTTGGACCGGATATAGAGGTAGTGGTAATCCGGAAGTGGAAGGCCCTAAGGTGTAACATCTATCTAAGGTGTAACAAGACCTTGTATGGGGTGGAGAAATTGGGTCCACCATGTTTCTTTTCTCTCCTGGTTCTGCTATCTTTTCTCTCTCTATCACGTGCTGCAGAAGGTGGGTGGTGGGTAGTGGAGAGAGGGGAAATGGGGTAGAATTCTGCATGTAAAAATGAGGTTGAGGGAGGGAGGGCTGTGCAGGGGCAGAAGGGAATGTGTTGTCCGCTGGGTTGAAAGAAGACAATGGAGATTCAGATGGGTTGAGAGCTGGTTTGACCTGCACAAGGAAAATTTGAGAGCGTTTACAAGATGAACACAGAGAAGGAACACAGAAAGGCCCAGATATAGGGAATCTCTGACCATTTGCCTAATATCTGACAGTAATTATTGAGATAAGTGAGGATTGAGAGGTCAAAGGTGCCATTTTGAGGCCATTGTCTAGTTTATATATAGGCCAAGCAGTAGTACAGAAAAAGATGAGGCATTTAGGTTTAAGGCCAGGATAGAACTGTAGAAGCTTGAGGTGAGTTGAAAGGAAGTTTAAAGGAGAAGACAGGGCAATCCATGACTGAGCAGTCCCCATATCAGAAAGTGGAGGTTAAAAAACAAATGAGACTAAATCGCGAATGTAAAGAGAACTTGAGAGGAGGAGGAGGAAAGAGGTGGCTGAGGCTGGGATCAGAGAGGTTACCAGGCCTCTGATTGTGAACTCCAAACAGCCCAAAGAGTGACCCAGTTCCCACAAACAAGCACTGGATGTGTGAGTCTGACTCACAAGGGTTAGTCCATGACTGGTTACAGATTTAGGAATCATGGACCACTGGAATTTTTTGGCCCAGAGTAGGGAAAGGGAAGAAAGGTTTTTTAAAAAACTCTGAGAGGGGTTATATACAACTGCTCAAGAGGCCCAGAGATGGAGGGAGAGGGAAAGTGAAGTTGGAGTGGGGAAAAGGAAAGAAAAGTTTTTAAAAAAAGTTCAGGAAGGGTTTCTAGACAAATGCTCACCTCACCATTAAATGGATGAATTTCAGGCAGGGGTTGGAAGGGTGTTCTGTTTCCCTCCATCTTATCATAACAAGAATCTATCTAGTTAGATCCAACAGGGTGTTTCTCAGCCCCAACAGGGGTTTCTCACCATCCTGGGTTCTTGGCACCAAAATGAGAGGTCAAAGATTGAAAATAAAAGATTATTCCAAAATGTAAATGAAAGGAAATGGAGTCCAGTGTGGGCAATGTTGGCCTTTACTTCCACATGGGTGCTAGTGAGCTGAGTCCAAGAAAGGAGTCATCATGTGGGTTAAGGTGGATGAAAATTTAAAGGGTCAGAGGGGTAGGGATTGGCACATTCACTCTTTCCTGGGTGGGACATTCATGTGTCCATTTCTTCCTGAGCAGGTCAGTCCTAGTTGGGTAGGTTGGTTCTATTTGGGTGAGTTCCCACACTGACTCTATCACACAGCCCTGATTTCTTTGAGTCCGTCAGAATGTTGCTTTAGTTAAATTTCACCTAAACTCCACCTTCCTCCATAAACCTATAATAACTGCATTTTTCTTTTATTTGGTAAGAAGCTCCACACTTCTGAAGCATGCTCTTCCTCCTTACAATGAGTCAGGATCCTACTAACTGGGACCAGAGGCTTGTCCTTGGTAGTCTTACATTGATTGAGCTGGAAGAACTTAAAGTGCTTGAAATAGAGCCTGGCATGTGGCAATACTTGGTTTAATCTTACATATAACAAATGAAATGCTAGTAACTATTATTATTATCACAAACTCTGTGGGTAAATAAATAAAAGGACAATGATGCTGTGTCAGGGATAGATGCTATGAATAAGGCAATAGGAATAAACAAACAAAACACCAGGCACTGTGGTTGCTAAAATCCCTATAACTTCAGAAATTTCCCTAAGGCCAATTTCCACTTGAGGAACCTCACTTGCTGTCATCTGACCACATCCTTGGTCCTGGAAGAAGCTGTTCAGTTCTTAGAAATACTTCTTCAACATACAATGTGACTCCATGCTAACATTTATGGACTAAGTTGGAACAATAAAGCCACAGTTAGATTTTAAACCGTTTTAAAATAAGCCTCATGGTTAAGTAGAAAGATTAATCTTAGCACTGTTTCTCACTCTTCCTTTCTAAAAATGCAAAAATACTTATATTTTTAATGATAACCATGAATAGTGCTAATTTGATAGAAAAGGATCTGGGCATTGGGAGATCTTTTATTAACTTGCCAGGCACCAAGAATTGGGGGTCCAAGAATGGCCTGGTGAGGAGAGAGGATGTCCAGCTCCTAGCATCAGAAAGAGGTTGCCCAAAGCATGCCCATGCCTCATCTTTCTGGCCCATGGTTACATCTTTCATTTGGATGATTAATTTTAATGTTTATCAAACAGTGTCCAAAGGGTGAGTCAGTGTCTGTCAATATGTGGTATTATAGGGATCACAGAGAAACCCATCCTTTTCCTTTGGTTGGTTCACTGAAAAGTCAGCTCACAATTATGGCAGATTAATAAGAGAAAGGTTTATTTCCAAATACCATGTGCATGTGGGGGAACCACAAGGATGATTACTCAATGTCTCAGTGATGGTCAGAGATCTTTATAGATTCCTTTTTGAAGGGAGAGGGAGAAGGTGTAGTATGGGTGCAGCGAGTGGTTGCTAAAAAGGATGTATAGACAGAGGGAAACAGATTGACTTGAAAATTAACCCTAGAGACAGGTATGATGTTTTAAATGATTTGGAGACAGGTGTGCTAGCATTCAGAAAAGAAAGTCAACAGCCCCTTTGATCCTCAATCAGGTTAGTGGAATTTTATGTAGATAGAGGGAAGGCCTTTTCCAATGCTTTTTGATCACAAATGGCCTTTAATTCAAAATATTCTGTATACCAAGGAGTCATATTTTGGGGTGAAATTTCCTTAGCTCCTTTATTACATAATAGATTTCCAACAAATATCTATTTGAATAAATGAATGGGTTATGCTGTGTTCTTCAAACAGAATACTGCCCTCTGAAATTTTAAGTGTGAAAGAAAATGCCGGCCTAGAAGTAATACAAGGCATCTGGACAGAAGTATAAAAATAGTTCAGACATAAATGGGCAAGATCTGCCCTAGGGCCAGAGAAGAAGAAAAAAAAAAGTTTTTTTTTTTAACTCTGTGCAGACAGAAATTAAGTTCACTTTAACTGGCAAAGCTAATCACTTATTTCATTTTCAGGTCAACTATCCCGCCATCCTTAACTTTATGAGTGTTCACTAGTGAATATTTGCTGGATGAATTTACACAGTGTGTTCAATTTTCTTCCAATCTTAGGAGATCAAGAAATGCGAACACTATTGTGAGATTACTTATGTGAATATTTCTAGTATTTACTTGACATGGTCTTCCTAAGCTGGGCAAATAACTATTATTCACAGGAAATTCATAAATAAACATCTGATTCACCAATGTGTGATTTGTTCTTTCCTGTTGCTGTTTAATTATTTATTTAGGAAAGCAAAATAAACCCTCCCAAATAAAATACAGCAAAAGAAAAAAAATGCACAAAGAAAGATATAGTGAACACCCAACTTAACTAATAAAACAACCACCCAGTTGAAATCTTTGTATCTGATTACAGGTTCTTCTAATCCCAACATGAGCTGAATTTGGAGATTATTGTTTCCACATCTTTTTTATAATTTATAACATTTGTAATTATCCATTTAAAAGTGTATGCAATATTGTTTTGCATATTTTAGTCCAGGTATAATTGGTATCATGTTATTTTTCTGAAAAATATTTTAATCAGTATTAAAGTTTTGAGGCTCATCCCTAGTGACATGTCTGTCTTTTATACAGTATTCCAATATATAATATTGTAGAGGCCAAGGTAACTTAACCTAAAAGTTTTCTGAAAAATCAAACTCACAAGAGGAGATTGAAATGAAATACAAATTTACTAATATGCATATGGGAGAGAAACAGAGAGTGATTAACCCAACCAGAACCTACTGCGGTTCAGAAGCTTATATATAAACCATCTTGATGTTACAGAGAGAAGGAGGGCTTGAATTGTGGCAAAACAGATTATGGTGACAAAATAGGTTATGGGAAAGGAGAAGAGGACGGCTGGCTATCAAAAGGTGTCTTACTTATTATACAGATGAAACTTCACAGGTAGCAGCCCTCAGAGAGAATAAGATATTAAATATGTCTTTTTGGTATCAGCCTCTCAGTGAATCTTTCCTAGATCCAGACAAGGAAAGGCCTCAGAGAAAACCTGTGCATCAATGCAGATTTTCTCTACAGATGTAAATCTCCCCGACAAAAAGATACCTTTGCAGGGCCACTTCTGTTTACTGGCTCTCTGAACAGCCATCTCAAAATATGTCAAAGAAGTATACTTTGCAGTAAAATATTTTGATTTCCTTCAATGTCTGCATTGAAACTTGTAAAAAGTTTTACATATTAAATGCCAAGCCAATAGCTTTGAAGAAATTTGGGTTAGAGATGGTTAGATAAGAGACAGGCAGAGGAGGAAAAAGACAAATTGGGATAAGCAGAAAAGTACAAATTTAAATATATCATCTCCTATCTTTTAAATCAGTCTTTTAGTCCTGAGAATAGATCAGTTTAGTGAAACAGCTGTGTCCCATTCCAGAAGGTGACACTGCAGATGAACTAGGTTTCTATCTATGATGCAGGCAAACAAATCTTTTAATGAGAGACATTTCTATGGAAAAGGGAGAAAAATAAAGGTTAATATCTGGAGTATTCTATAGACTAGTTTTTCTACAATCTCTGAAGCATTTATTCCAATAATGACTCACCCAACAGCCTTGATACATGGTTCCCCCAGGTTTCCTCATTCATGGCTGGACAGAGACACCCTCCCCTCATTTTCTAGGCCTAGGCAAATAAGCCTTTCCAGGCTGCATTCTCTGAACTCAAGCAAGATCAGAGAAAGTAGCCTGTTTAGTATCTCATCTCCAGGTCCCACCTCCCTCAGTGGAAAAAAAACATACACCCTACTTCCCTTCCTTGGGACAGGGACTATGAAGTCCTAATTAATTTGCTAATATATTCATTTGCCAAGGGTAGAGTGTTTTCTGTCTGCCACTCCTGGCCAAGTGTGACATACATTCCCAAGATCACCCTGCTTGCATGCAGTACATGAACCCCTAGACAAAAAGCATGGGGGATAATGGGTAGGGGATGGGTTTTCCACTTGGGTTCTATTCCTCCACTGCTGGAGTTTCTGTTGACCTTCTTTCCTTCTCTATTCCTTTCCCTATCAATAAACTATGCTGTCACTGATCCACGTGGTCTGTGGGTTCACTCTTCAGATCTCCAAGTTCAAGGACTTGGAATAGAGAAATTCCAGCAACAGCCTCTTCATGGAAAGCCCAGAATTGTTCAGGATTAGAATAAGTTTTTACCGTTTAAGAAAGAGGCATAGAAGGGCACAGAAGGGGTAATCCCAATGATATGTGCTCCCTCAAGAAATTCATAGCAAAGACTCTCATTGCCACATATGGTTAAGAATTCTTCCATATGTTTGTGCTTTGGTGCCTCTGATAACCCAGAAATTTGCCAGGAACCAGGTGGTCATAGACCCATTAATCTATGACACTTGATAGGCTTTCTTGGGATTGGACTTTCCAAGGACTAACCAGGCAATGAAGATTGTGAAGACAAAATCCCCTCATGGATGTGACTTCTTAAGACACACTCACCCAAAAGCATTTTTAGTCTAGCCATTTGATGTAATTCAGAAACCACGTCCCCTTGAGAACAGAGACCGAGAGAAATCTCCCAGTCAGTCACAATGCAAGCTCTCAAGAGCATAAAACAAGAGAAAAGGGGAATGCCATACAGTTTTTATTTTGAGAACACAGCAATGTTTATACACTGGTCTGATCAGAGCCACAAATATGACTAATTTTCCCAGCCTGCTTGATCAATGGCCTTATAGGGGTTTGGGCCCATCATGTCCTACACCATGGCACCCCACTTTATGACAGAGAAACAGAAAGACAAAGAGAAATACTAAGACTATTTCTAGGAGGAAAATGATCAAACAATATGAATATTTATACCAAAAGGTACACGACAGTCACTTCACCCATGACTAGTCATACAAATCAAATTCTCCCATTAATCAAAATTTTGCAGAGGAAAAGGAAACAAATAGTGATTTTACCCATTTGATTGGATTCCATAGAAAGAAAAGCTGGGGGGCGTGGCTGGTGAGAAATCCTAACTCTTCTGCCAGCTTATCAGTTCCTAGATTCCCTTCACTGTGGCTTCTAGAACAGGAGAGCAGTTTTGGTATCCTACTCAGTGCCAAAACCGTAGGGGCCAAAGGAAAACTTCCTTCTGGCCCTGGGAAGGTCAACTCACAAACGGAGATTACTATAAAAAAAGAGACATACAAATGCATTTCTACACACAGAGAAGAGACACTAAGAGGGATTACCCCAACTCCTATTGTGGTTCAGAAGCTTACATTCCACCCTGAGAAAGAACAGAAGCTTGTACCATGGCAAAACAGGTTATGAGAAGGAGAAAGGAGAGGCCTGGCTAGCAAAGGTGGTCTTGTATGGATAAAACCAGACAGGTGTCAGCCATCTGAGAGAATAGATAATAAATGTTTCTTTCAGATCTTAAAAGTGTCAAACTTGGGTGAATCTTTCCTATATTTGAGCAAGGAGGCCCCAGAAAAAAACCCTGCTGTATTAATGCAGATTTTCTGTCGAGATTCAAATCTCCCCCACAAAAGAAATCTTTGCAGGGCCACTTTTCTTTAAGGCACTATGAACATCCATAGAAGTATATTTTATATTTGAATTTCCTTCACATTATATAAATACTACAATCATTTATCTATTGTCTTTTCAATTAATACATTTTCTTTTTCTTTTCTTTTTTTTTTTTCTTTTGCTATCATAAATAATGATTTCATGAGCATTTGTACATAGGTCTCCTTGGGGATTTGGGTGATATGTGCAAGTTTTCTATGGTACATAGTTAATTAGAATAATAAAGATATTATTACCATCAATACAAATATTACTACTGACAATGAGCTACCATGTATTAGTATAATTGTTTTACAGTTATTAATTCATTTAATCCTAAGACTTTTGTGAAGTAGATACAAAATTATTAACTTTGTTTACCCATCAAGGAAACATGAAGGGAAATCATTGAGTCATATATGAAAATTTTCTCCCTTATAAAATATTACCCATTTTGTTCCCTAAGGTGCTTGTAAAAACTTACATCTCCATCAGGGGTATTCAAAATTTACTGATGACCATATTCTTTCCAAAACATAGTACTGTCAGACTTAAAATTTTTCCTCAAATGAATATATTGAGATAGCTATTGTAAAGAGATACAGTTACTGACTGTTTGAAATACAGATATATAAAGAATCATTTGCAGGAAAGTATTGAGGTTGACAAAAAAAAGCAACCAAAGGAAAGGCAAGTCTATTAAAGGAAACAAGAATATTTCATCCCAAAATATATTTCTTATGTATATTTTGAGATAGCTAGTCACAGGGCTACAAACCCCAGAAATAGCTCTGAAAAGCCATCCTTTTGATGGAGATATTTGTATCTAAAGGAAATCTACATTACCAAAGTGAAACAAACAGCTGATCCAAAGAAGTTTTCTCTGAGGCTCCCCCACCCTCTCTTTGCCAATCTAGGAAAGATTAACTCACAGAAAAACAGACTAAAAGTCTAACACTTTTAAAGGTCTTAGAGAGAAACTTTTATGGCAGGCTCCCATCTATTCTTCCTGAGGGTAGCTCTGAGATTCCCTGAGTGATTTTTATTTGCGTAACAGGACACCCTGGGCTTGCCATGTTTTCTGCTCTCCACTATCTCATGACTTTGAGGCCACTTCCCTTCCAAGAAACACCAATGCCCTCTTCTCTCTTTAACCTCAGGATGAAACCATCAGTCAACTGGCTCTTCTTTGATTCTCATACTTTGTGTGTGGCTCCCATGTCCATATGCACATTAACAAATTTGTATACCATTCTTTACTATTAATCTGTTTATTGTCAGTTTATGTTGTAGACTCAATTTACCAAAAAAAAAAAAAAAAAAGGAAATTCTTCTCATCCCTACACTATTTTAAGAAGTAGAAAAGGTGGTCAAAGATGTTAGGAGTTGGGGGGTGAATAAATTCCCACACAACACATACATGGCACAGGTAATTTGCACACTTCCTGCATAAGGGACTCAACTAAAACTTTGACTTAACATATATAAAAGCAAACTATGAAACCAAAACACGTGTACCCCTGTATTATTCTTAAATAAGAAAAAAAAAAAAAACATTACTTAAGAATTTTTAAAAAAGAGATAGAAATTAGGAATTAAAAATACAACAAAGACACCTACCATAAATGAAGCTTTAAGCCTAATTGATAGTCTTGTACACACCTATCTAAGCAATAGAGACATACCCATGCTAATTCTTTATTTCCCAAGTGTTCATTTGGCTGTCAAAGACTGCAGAGGGATATCTGAATTAAAGATCAGAGAACAGAAAATTCCTTTATCTCTAACTCTCAATTCTTCCCTACTTTTAACACTAGGACTTTTCAATAAATGTTGTCCCTAAGCACCTCTGCTCTCTCCTCTTAAGTTATGAATAATTCAAATAGCACAGAGCAAATCAATAACACTCTAAATCTAAAGTTATCACTTTTCACCAGCATTCATTCATTTTCTTTTGTCTCCACTAGGAGGAAGATATGTTTTATTATGTATGCTTGATCGATGGGGAAACAAACCCAAACTCTGAACACAAAGAGATAAAAAGAAGGGGGCAGAGCAAGATGGAGGACCAGAAGGGTTGTTCAGCTGAGCTATCCTAGAACAACTGGAGAAAAAGAGAAAACCCAGTCATACATGGCATGGGGACCTTACCCAGGGTTCATACCTCAGAGTGCAAAGCAAAGAGGTGGTAAAATGGATACAGCATATGATCCAGACTAGTGGAAATTTCATGAATTAGGCAAGTGATTGCAATTGGCTTGGATCAGCTGGCCCCTCACAGAGGTCCAGGAGGGAAGGAAGCCTTTCTGGAGTTTTTAATTGTTAAGAGAACCTACACTGTTGAGTGGAAAGCTTGGAAGAATGGGAAGACTTAAACAGTATACAGAAACCACATTTGAATGTCGGTTTGAGTGTATTTGCCATAGGTTTGGTGGCTGGTGAGGAAGCCATACTAAGAAGGTCTAAGTGGCCAAGGGGCTGCCATTGTGGGAAGGTCAAGAGAATATCTTAGCAGAAGCCAGAAGCATGGCCATCTTAATTCTGCCTGCCAGGATTTTAATTCCACTCATGGGGCAGGCTGAGGGACTCCCATGGGAACTGGAGTCAGGGGGTACTGTGAAACCTGCCCCTGAAGAATTTTTGTGAGGTTTAAGATACCAACCTGGCAGAGTCCGAATGCTGAGAAAACAATCAATTAATTGATCACCAAAGGCAACTAAGCTTGGAATAAGGACCATAAAGGTTGCTGGCAGTGCTCTCTGTCTCTGAAAAAACCACAACACCAGCTGGTATCCCAGCAACATATTGCAATATGTTGTCATCAAGAGCAAGGACTTCTGTTTGAAGCAAGGAGGCAGTGAGAAGTAAAAAGAAGGACACAGAGGCATACAAGAAGAAAGAACACATGAGGAGGAACCAATAGAAAACTTCATGCAACATGAAAAATGAAAATAGAGGAACTTCACCCAAGGGACCATGAGACAACTAATACAAAAGGCTCCACCTATAAAGAATCAATGGATTTCACAAAAATGGAATTTAAGATATGGATGATAAAGACAATAAAAGAAATGGAAAAGAAAGTGGAGAGACAGAACCAAAAGACAGATGAGATATGTAGAATATAGAAAGGATATGACGAAGCTTAAGAAAATGAAGGATACAATCGGGGAATGAAAAAATGCAGTAGAAAGTATCAAAATGAGGTTAGCCCATGGAGAAGAAAAACACTCAGAGCTACAGGATTTCGTTTCTGAGTTAACCCAGGTAGTTAAGAAGAGAGAGAAAGCAAAACAGATGCTTCGAGAACTATGAGACTTCATGAAGTGTTCAAATATAGAGATAATAAGGATTCCTGAAGGGGAAGAAGATTGTCCCAAAGGAATAGAAGCCCTATTGAAGACTATCATATATGAAAATTACCCAAATTTTACTAAAGTCCCTGACAAACTTCTTTCAGATGGATATTGAACCCCGGATCATCTCAACTCAAACAGATCTTCTCCACGACACATTGTAATGATCCTGTCCAAAGTCAAGATGAAATAAAAAATTCTGCAAGCAGCCAAATGTAAGTGCAAACTGACCTACAGAGGCAGAGTCATTAGGATCACAGCAGACTTTTCAACTGAAACCTTTCAAGCCAGAAGAGCATAGTCATCCACTTTCAACATTCTTAAATAAAACAGCTTTCAGCCCAGAATTCTGTATCCCACTAAAGTGTGCTTCAAAATTGATGGATAAATCAAATTTTTAGCAGTTGTATAAGCACTGAGGAAATTCATCAAACTAAAATTAACTCTATAGGAAATACTTAGATCGATTTTCAACACTGACCACCACAATGGACCACTAGCAAAGTAAACACCCAGAAGCTAAAGGTCACAACTTAGCTTCCACAATGCCACAAAGGATAAAACTACACAATGGACTTTCACAAAATAAGATGAATATAACTCCACAACACTTATAAATTCTCTCAATAAATGCCGATGAACTGAATTCACCACTGAAGAGGTACAGGCTAGCTGACTGGATAAAAAAGCACAAGCCATCCATATATTGTCTCCAGGAGACATACTTAGCCTTAAAGGACAAATCAAGACTCAAGGTAAAAGGATGGAAAATACTGTTTCAAGGAAATAGAAATCAGAAGAAAAAAGGGGTTGTAATCTTATTTTCAGATATAAGCAGATTTACAGCAACCAAGTTAAGAAAACAAAGATGGACACATTATACTACTCAAAGGAACAATACAATAAGAAGATATTTCAATTTTAAATATTTATTCACCCAACTGAAATGCTCCCAGATTTATGAAACAGAACGTGATGGTTTTTAGCAATATGATATCCCATAACACCATAATGTTCAAGACTTTAACACCCCTCTGACAGAACTGGACATATCCTCTACACAGAAACTAAACAAGTATACAAAGGGATTAAATGTGATCCTCAAACAAATGGGATTAATAGACATATACAGAACAATCCCAAAGCTAGGAAATATAATTTTTTTCATCAGCCCATGTTACATACTTCAAAATCAACCACATCCTAGGATACAAATCCAGTCTCAGAAAAATTAAAATAAAAGAAATTATAACTTCTATCTTCTCAGTCCCACAAGACAATAAAGGTGGAACTCAACTCCAATAAGAACATTCATCTCCACACAAAGATGTGGAAATTAAACAGTCTTTTGCTGAACAATAGTTGGGTTCAGGAAGAGATAAAAGAAGAAATTGTTAAATTCCTCAAACATAACAACAATGAAGTTACCAAAACCTGTGGGATACAGCAAAAGCAGTCCTCAGAGGGAAATTTATTGCATTAATGCCTAAATTCAAAAAACAGAGAGAGAGCACATCAACAAACTCATAAACCATCTTATGGAATTGAAAAAAAAAAGAACAATTAGTTCTTCAAACCCAAAAAAATAAAAGAAATAACAAAAATTAAATCAGAGATGAATGAAAATTAAAAACAAAAGAATCATTCAGAACATTAGCACAACAAAAAGTTATTTTTTTGAAAAAATAAAATCTATATGTCTTTGGTCAAATTAACTAGAAACAGAAAAGTAAAATCTCTAACAACGACCGTCAGAAATGATAAAGGAGAAATAACAACAGATACCACAGTGATAGAAGAGATCATTGCTGAGTACTACAAGAAAATCTGTGCCCAGAAATTGAACAATGTGGAGGTAATGATTTGGAATTATACCCTCTCCATAGACTTAACCAAGCAGAAATAGATCTTTTGACAGAATAATTTCATGAACTGAGATGGAACAAACAATTAAAAATTCTCCAAACAACAACAAAAAAGCCCTGGTCCAGATGGCTTCACACCAGAATTCTATCAAACCTTCAAAGAAGAGCTTATACCCATACTGTAGAAATTATTTTAAAAACTTGAGAATGAAAGAATATTTCCCCAAAATGTCCTATGAAGCAAACATCACCCTGATACCAAAACCAGGTAAAGACCTAACTAAAAGAAAGAATATCAGACCAACCAGGAAGGCTACGTTAACCAGTGTGATGAACATGTGTCAAATGGTCTATGAAGCTAGTATATGATGCCCCATGATCATATCAATGTACACAGCTATGATTTAATAAAACAAAAAAAAAAAGAAGAATAAAAATAAAATTCACAATAAAATTTCAGCCAATAGATTCCAGCTACACATTAAAAAATCATTCATCACGATCAAGATGGTTTCATTCCAGGGATGCAAGGCTGGTTCAAATTACACAAGTCTACAACTCTAATTCATCATACCAACAAAAGCAAAAACAAAGACCATATGATCATCTAAATAGATGCAGAAAAAGTATTCAATAAAATTCAGCATCCTTTTCTAATTAGAACATTTAAGAATTTAGGCATAGGTGGCACATTTCTTAATCTGATCAAAGCCATCTATGATAAAACCATGACTAATATTATTCTAAATGAAGTAAAACTGAAAGTTTTTCTTTCATGAACTAGAATAAGGAAAGAGAAATAACCTGAGTAGGAATGGTGGGAATTGAGAAAGAAAGACAAGTGAAACAAAAGATGGGATTGGGAAGACTGGTGTAGCTAATGACTGCAGCCAGCACTGAACTGTGGAAACAGCTTTATTAATGAAATGTCTTTAACAAGGTAAATCTTAACATCTGGGGTAACAACTTTAAAGAGGAAAATCTGTGTGTTTGCCAATAATAAGGAAAGTATGTGGGGGCGGAGCATGATGGCAGACAGGATGGACGTGTAGCCCACATCTCCCAAGCCATCAGGAGAGAGGAAAGGGTGTCTGGACCTTCCCCGAGAGTGGAATATTGGTGTGGATGGACAGATGGAGATGCTCAGCGATGTGGCAGACTGCTATATCTGAGGGGTAATTTAAAACCACAGACTCTGTTGTAGAGATTCTTCCCTGCCTGGACATGCCGGCCAGCAGGCCCCTCTCTTAAAGAGGGCAACAGTTTGCAAATGCTGATAAAACCCAATTAACAAATATTTATTCCCGAACTGAGAGAGGTATCCGAAAGGAGAGCCACTCAAAACCACAGGGAACTGGGCAACCTGTTGGACAATTGAAGGGAAGGGAGCCTGCCCTGGAAACAGACATTTTGAACTATTTAAGGGCAGGCACCCTCCCCCAGACCAGCAGGAACTGAGAAAGACCACAACATTTCTGCTGAAGAAGGCTGGAGGGGGTTGGCAGTTCAGGCTGCACTATGAAATGGCTGGTCCCAATCAAAAAGGGAAACTCTGAACCATAAAATTCAGAATAAGGTCCCCGAGTCCTCCCGCTGTGTGAACCGGCTCCCATCCAGCTGCTCAAACCGGCTCCTGCTGCGACCGTGAACCCAGCAGCACCACCCCCACAGCCGATAGTAGTCACCACCTTGCAGGAGAACCTAGGAGCAGAGTGGAAAGATTCGAAAAATGTGGACTCCTACACTGAGTGGAAAGGTCAGTCGTGAGTGCTGTCTGGAGCAAAATGGCTGAGGTTACATATTACTTGGGTGACATACTTTTACAGAAACTCCAAAATGGCAATCGGCCATGCCATGGTAACAGTATAAACTGTGAATCAGGTATAAGCTTGGGAACCGCACACAGCACCACTTGATGTCCAGAAACTATTTTGCACTATGATTATATTCCTACGAAAGCTGAAGCTTACATCATACATATAGATGTATATTTCTACATACAAGAACAATTTTTTTGTAGATGGTGCCTTACTTTTTATGTTTGTTTTTTTTTTTCCTTTTTAATTTGTTTTGTTTGTTTGTTTTTGTTCATTTGTTCTGTTTTTTTCCTCACCATTTACTTGGAGGAGTTTTGTTAATTTTTTATTATTCCTTTTTAAATAAATATATATTTTTATTTCTATTTTTTATTTTAATTTCTCCTTTCTTCTCTTTTAACTTTTCTACAAACATCACTTTTTATCTTTTTTTTTAAATTATTTTACAACTATCACTATTTTTATTGCAGTTTTTTTTTTATAATTTATTTTTTTTTTATTATAGATAAAAATATGCACCATAGATGTAGCCCAACCCATCACCCTCCCTCCACCCAAACCTCCCCCCTCCCTTCCCCTTCCTTGGTCCTTTCCTCATAGTCTTGTGGTATAGTTGGGTTATAGCCTTC
>CAUYPK010000058.1:0-10711 GCA_963574355.1 Loris lydekkerianus | reverse complement strand
ACATTAATGGAGAATATTGATAAGTCTGGTAAAATTTTGGGTATTGAGTTTTTCAAAAGTCCAGTGGACATTTTTAATCCTTTCACCACTGTGGAAGTTGGAGTTTGATCAAAAGTTTCTGAGTGAGTTTACTTTTGTGGTAGAAGATTGGGCTGGTCATTATGGAGGATAGGTCTAGAATATTCTGAAGAGCTGGTTTGGTTATGGCAAATTTCTTCAACATATGAATGGCATTAAAGTATTTAATTTCTCCATCATAAATGAAACTGACTTTAGCTGGATACAGAATCCGAGGTTGAAAGTTACTTTGCTTTAGGAGATTAAAAGTCGATGACCACCCTCTTCTGGTTTGAAAAGTTTTAGCAGAGAGATCTTCAGTCATTCTAATAGCCTTCTCTTTGTAGATAATGGTTTTCTTACATCTGGCTGCTTTTAGAATTTTCTCCTTCATATTAAATTTAGTGAAGTTAATTATGATATGCCTGGGGGATGTCTTATTGGGATTGAGTTGTACTGAATTCTGAAACTGTCTGCTATCTGAATTTTAGAATCTCTTGGCATGTCTGGAAAATTCTCTTTCTTAATTTCAATGGAGAAGGGCCTCGGTGCCTTGTGAGGCCACTTCATCACTTTCAGGGATTCCAATGAGGCGGATATTAGCCTTCTTCGAATTATCCCAGAGCTCTCTGAGAGAATGATCTGTTTTTGCTCTCCATTTCTCTTCCTCTTTGAGAGTTTGGGAGCATTCAAAGGCTTAATCTTCAATGTCAGAAATCCTTTCTTCTGCTTGCTCCACTCTGTTACTGAGGGATTCTACTGTATTTTTCAGATCTTTGATGGCTGCAAATTCTTGCTTCAGTGCGTCAAAATCTTTGGTGGTTTTGTCTTTAAATTCATTAAATTCTTGAGACAACTGTTGAATTTCTCCTCGAGTTTCTAATTCTGACTTTTAAATTGCTCCTCGAATTTATAATTCCAAATTTTCTTCCATGCTATTAATCTTGTTTACAATCCAAATTCTGAATTCAATTTCTGACATCTTGGCCAGCTGTTTATGAATGGGATCTTCAGTTACATCTGCCATATATTTCCTAGGGGAGGGGAGTTTGATCTATTCTGGTTATTCATGTTACCAGATTTTTTCCACTGATTTCATCCCATGATTATTTTACACCATTTGATTTTTCCCCTGGAGCTTTGTCGAGGACCCGTACAGTGCTATGGCCTGAGAAACTGGGGACCTGTTTGGTGTGGTTGGGCTAAGTGGTTCTATCTTGTTTTCAGCTGGTCTCTGTTTGGTGAAACAGTTACTCTTGGTTGAAGTCTAAGCTGTGGAGAAATACCAGCAATTAAGTCCCCCCGTCCCTCCACAGGCAACACTTGGAAAAGGAAAATCAAACCTTCCTACAACCACACACCCAGGGCACCACCTGAATAGTCCTTAGATGATTGGCTCAGTTCAAAAAGTCTAAATCATTTGTCTCAGTCAACACCTGTCTCAGTTTGGAGAGTTTAAAAAGTCTCTGGCAACTGGATCACAGGGGTCTGGTGACTACTCAGATACGGCTTGCTCCGGTGCTCCGTGGAGTCAGGAGGACCCACCCCGCAAATAGATTAGTCTGAGAAGGTTGATGCCTCCTTCTCCGTCTTGCACCTCTGTCACACCCAGTCACTGATAGCCCCACAGGGCTGTGAGCCAGTTGCCTGTAGTGAACAGATGCTCCAGGGGTTTGCACCTGCCTGAATCACAAGGAAATCTATATCCGCTCAGCCAGGCTGCTGCGCTCTGCCTCTATCTAGCAGGGGGAGGTGAGGCCTGACAACCTCGGGCACTTGATGGAGACTGGGGGAGTGTTCACTCAGTTCCAGCCCCACCCCTGATTGATGTTACTGACAGAACAGAATAGAACAGAACAACTTTGCGGGAATTTGTTTCTGTCCCTGCTAAATTTCCCTGCAGAAGAGAAGCTGTTTTGAGTACCCAGAGCCTGCGCCTCAGGTCCTGTCTTTGCTCCTGTAGGTTTGTATTCAGTTAGCTGTCCGTTCTAGCCACCTGTCTTCCTTTTTCTGTAGGTTGACGATCCCCTGAGGGCCAGGTGTGTCTTAGGCTCAGTAAAGCTGTCCTCTGGGTCAGCCCTGCCCTGGGAACTTCCTGGCTCTGCATGTGCGTTTCTAGTCCCCATGCTCCGCCCACGCCAGTACCACCTGAGGCAAACCCTTTACTCATGGGGGCTGTGTTTCTGACCCAGATCTGTTCTGTGGTGCTTGCCATCTGAGTAGATGCCTGGCCTCCTCTGGTTGCCCATGGAGACAGGGGGGGTGGCTTCGGAATATCTGGGAGTGAGCCCTATTGTTGCCAAAAGACGGCTGTTGCTCTGCGCCTCAGGGCACCGCTGCTTTGGCTTGATTCCCTCTCACCCGACTGTCCTCTCTTCACTCCCATGCTGCAGAGTCAGCACTGGCCAGCTGCAGTTTAGGTCCTATCCACACCCCTCGAGAAATCACCCAAGAATCTGGACTCCTGGGGGACAGGCCTCCAGACCTCAGAGCATGAGTGGAGGGGAGTGCTGTGAGCTTATAATTGTAGGTAGAGAATATATACAGTTTTATACAGTTTTATGCCTGGCAGAAGAATGCTGTGGCACCCTAGTAGGGGAGGTAGGTCCAGTTTTTAGAGGGTCTCTCCCATGGAGTATAGTGGGAGGACCTTTGAACTCTGCTCATTTGTTTGTGGGGCACACCAAGCCGTTTTCATGGGGGAAGGGACTCCCGTCAGCATGGTGATGGATTTTGTACCTTTTGTTTGTATCCTTGGGGTCGCCTCAGCAGGGTTGATGTGCGTTCTTCAACCTTCTCTCTTGGTGCAGCTCTAATCCACCAGGTTACTTGCTAAATTTCTGTCCTTTAACTCTCCTTCTGGACAGGAGCCTCTGTGGAAAGCTGGCTTCAGTCGGCCATCTTGTCTCCCATTCACATCCCACATTTTCTAATATAACAGTCCTTTGCATAGAGGACCTATGTTTTGTTTAACTAGTCCACTATATATGGGGTAGTTTTCAATTTTTCACTATGATGATACCCATGATAAACAGTAGAACCGCTACATGTTGACCACTCACGCGAGGTGGGCAACGTAAGAACACGTATCACATGTATGTATCAGTACGATAGACCTATAGGTCACCTCGGGGAGATGGTCAGTGTAGGGAGGTGGTCAAACATGGAGGTTCTTCTCTTTTATACTAATACAAAAATATGTATGTGTGTATATATATGTGTATATATATAATTTCCACAAGTATAAGTATTTCTTTAGAATAAACAATTTAAAAGTAATGAGAGGTTATTTCTGGCAGTGGAATAGTCTAAATTTCTGCTTTCTTTTACAATAAGAACTTTTTACTTTTGTGATAAGAAAAAAATGAAGTTATCCCCTCTCTCCAATTAATGGCTATTAGTTTCACCACTATCTCAGCATAAGTGATTTAATGAGATTTACAGCCATCATCAATTATATAATAATCAGGGTAAGTCACTAGTGAGCTGAATGGATTGCCCTGGCTCATGTAATCAGTTTCTTTTTCTCAGGGTTGAGATAACTTCAGTTAATCTGAAATTAGCACATGAAATCGTAAAAACTAGATTAAAAGAAATTATAAATGTCCTAAAGAAGACTATGAATGATTGTCTAACTAAACACACTTTTGGAAGTAGGCATAAACCTTTAGAGATGGCTGCAGGAAACCCTAGTAATAGGGTAGTTTAGGACCCATACATTTGAGAACAGGACAGGTCGACGGATCTTTGGTAATCGTGATATTGGCAGGGATGAGACTAAAGCTGAGGTATCAAGTCCTCACTCCAGGCTTAATGTTCTGTCTCCCAAACTATGACCCCTACACCCTCATCTGTTATGTTCCTGTTTGATTTTGTTCCTTAGTCTGAAAGTTACCCATGGCAGTGTTATTATAATAGTCTCCATTAGCTATGGTTTTGGTAGAAACCACAGTCTGAAATATTGATATTTTAAGAGAAAGAGAGATACCACATTTATATCACCTGTACTATAGTATGTAATCATTGTTCTGTTTTATTATTAGTTATTGTTCTTAATCTTGCATTGTGCTTAATTTATAAATTAAACTGATCACAGTATGTCTGTATAGGAAAAGCATAGAGTGAACCAGGCTGTGTACCACCTGTAGTTTTTGGCACCCACTGGGGTCTTGGAATGTGTCCTCTGCAGATAAGGGAGGACTACTGTATTTTTGGTTTTAATTTTCAATCTCAATTTAAAAACACATTATATACATATCATCTATCTATCTATCTATCTATCTATCTATCTATCTATCTATCTATCTATTTTGACAGAGTCTCAAGCTGTTGCCCTGGGTAGAGTGCTGTGGTGTCACAGCTCACAGCAACCTCTAACTTTTGGGCTTAAGCTATCCTCTTGCCTCAGCCTCCCAAGTAGCTGGGACTACAGGTGCCCACCAAAACGCCTGGCTAGTTTTTGGTTATAGTTGTCATTGTTGTTTGGCAGGCCCAGGCCAGATGTGAACCCACCAGCTTTGGTGTATGTGGTTGGCACCTTAGCTGCTTGAGCTACAGGCACCAAGCCCCAATTTAATCAGTAAATATTTTATGTGTTAAATGCTGGGAGACCCTCCAGCTCCTCTAGTTTTCTCAGTCTGGTTTTTCCTAGGTAAAATCATCCAAAACAAAAGCTTGAAGTATCAGCTGTAAAGCCGGCATCACTCAAAATTTTATCTATGTCCCAGAATTCTCCTCTGATCTCTACATAGGTTTTGAAAATGAAAGAATAGAGGAGTGTGGAAAAGACTTCAGCTTAAAAATAAAAATTCAAGCTTTTGTTTTGGATGAATTTGCCTAAGAAAAATCAGACTGAGAAAACTAGAGGACCTTGGGGACCTCTCCCTATTAAACAAACAAACAAAAAATAACAATGAAGGAGTAGATTGGAGGAAGCAGGGTGTTAAGTTTTCTATAATAGAAATGGACGGAGATTAGAGGTGAAAAACACCAGTCTATGGTCAGCCCCTCCAGAGGTAGAAGTGAATGCCTACCTAGGTCAAGGGTAGAACAGAGAGGAGCAGGGTGTATCCTCACTGGAGTCGGGGCAGACAGATCTCATTTAGTGCACCTAAACCCTGGGTGTGTGGTGGTGTCTGATGGACAGCTCCTGAGGAGGATACTGCCTAACACATTAGGAGACAGCATCAGTGAGACTCGTGGGAGCTAAATTAAAGCATGGCAGCCAGCTAAAGCCTGCAGAGCAGCATCTCCATTTGAGAAAGCTTCTGTACTTGCCAAGAGCAATCACTTTGGTTGTTTCTTTTTCCCGTTTTACTAAAGTCCAGTGTCCTCAGACACACCAAATCAGCAGTGAAGGCAGGAGTGGAAATCCCCAGGACCAGCACTTGGAGAGCCAGGGCACAGCGGAAACTGTTTCCACAATGCTTACCACTTCAGTAAGTAACATCTGGCTGGACAACGTTTTAACCTAATTACAGGCTTACAAGAAGTTATAATGATACTGCAAAAACATTCCTGGAGATCCATTCCTCACATCCCCCCAATGTGAATAATTTACTGCATTTTGCTTTGTATCTTTCCGTGTACACACAGCCCTCCACACACACTTTATTTGTCTGCATCCTTTAAACTGTAAACCCTATGTCCATTCACTTCTAAAATACCTCAGTCATTCTCTCCCCCTCCCCCCCAATTACACAAATTCCTTTTTTTCTTTTCTTTTCTTTCTCCTCCTCCTCTTCTTCTTCTTCTTTTTTTTTTTTTTTGATACAAAGTCTCACTTTGTCACCCTGGGTAGAGTGCCGTGGCATCATAACTCACAGCAATCTCACACTCTTGGGCTCAAACAGTCCTCTTGCCTCAGCCTCCCAAGTAGTGGGATTACTGACACCTGCCACCACACCTGGCTATTTTTAGAGATAGGGTCTCACTGCGGCTCAGGCTGGCCTCCAATTCCTGAGCTCAAGCAATCCACCTGTCTCTGCCTAGGAATTCTTTTACATAAAAGCAGTGTATTCTCAAAATCATGACATTGCCATTGATACAATATTGTCACCTAATCCTTAGTCCTTATTCAGACTTCCTGTAAGGCCATAATGCTGTCCTTTATTAAAAGAAAATCCAGGGCCATGCCTTGTATTCAGTTGTCATTTCTCTTTAGTCTCCTTTAATCTGGAATACTTCCTGAGTCTGTTTTAGGATTTCATGATATTGATAGTTTTGAAGACTACATAGATCATTCATATTTTCACACATAAAATGTCCCCTCTGAACTGTTTTTAAATCTATTTGGTTTGAATGTTAAGTCTATTAACACGGCAGTGCAGCACATCTCTAGAACTTCATCTTACAAAACAGAAGCTTTATTCCCACTAAACACTAATTCTCTCTTTCCCTGTGCCCAGGAACTTCCTTTCCACTTTCTGTTTTTGTGATTATGACTGGGTTAGGTTCTGAGTGAATCATACAGTATTCGTCCTTGTGTGGCTACCTTACTTCACTTAGCATAACGTTCTCCAGGTTTGTACATGGGAAGGGATTTCTTTTTAAAGGCTGCATAACATTTCACTGTCTTTATTGATTCATACGTTAGTGGATGCTTGCTTGCTTCCACCTCTAACTATTGTGAGTAGTGCTGCTGCGATTCCCGATGTGCAAATGTCTCTTCCAGATCCTGCTTTGAATTCTTTTGGATATGTGTCCAGAAGTGTGGTTGCAGAATCAGAGGGTAGTTCTTGTTTTAATTTTCTGAGGAACCTCCATTCTGGTTTCCACAATGGCTGTCCTGGTTGACAATCCCTTCAGTGGTTCACAGGAGCTATCTTTCCTCCACATCCTCACTAACAATGTTTTTCTGTTCTCTTGATAGTGACTATCCAAATAAATGTGAGGTGATACCATGTTGTAGTTTTGACTTACATTTCTCTTATTAGTGTGATGTTGAGCATCTTTTCATATGCTTGTTGGTCATTTATATATCGTTAGATAATTATTTATTTAAGATAAAGTTCTTTAGCTGTTTCTTAATCAAGTATTTTTGTTGTTGCTGTTAAATTATAGGAATTTCATGTGTAGTCTAGCTACTAATCTCTTATTGGGAATATGATTTGAAAATGTTTTCTACTATTCTGTAGGCTGACTTTTCACTGTTTTGGTTGTTTCCTTTGATGTATGGAAATTCTTAAGTTTAATATAGTTCTATTTGTCTCTTTTTGCTATTTTTTGCCTGTTCTTTCAGTGTCACATCCAAGAAATCAGCACCAAATCCAATGTCCTAAAGCTTTTCTCTAGGTTTTCTTCTAGAAGTTTTACAGTTTCTGTCTTTAATCTGTTTGAGCTGATTCTCAGTTTTTAATTGATTTTGAGTTAATTTTACATACGGTATAAAATAAAAGAGTTCAACATCATGCTTTTGCATGTGAATTTCCAGTGTTCCCAGAACCAGGTGTTAGAGAGCCCGTTCTTTCCCCGCGTGTAGTCTGGGCACCCTTGTCAAAGATGGTTTCACCATACAGACCTGGACTATGTCTGGCTCTCCACGAGAGTCCTTGGTGCGTCTGTCTAGGGCTACACTATCTTGACTACTGTTGCTTTCTCGTACGCTTTGAAATCAAGAGGTGTGAGGCTTTCCATTTTGTTCTTTTTCAAAATTGTTTTGGGTGTTTAGTAGATTGGGTCCTTCATTTCAGGTATTTCTGACTTCTCCCCGTGGTTGGAGGAGGCATGTCAGAGGAATGATCCTGGGTTCTTCTCAGGACATCCTGGGCTGTCACTTTGTTCATTTCTGACAAGGTTAACTGTGATTATTTCATTAGGGTGATGTCAGTCACGTTTTAGGAGTCAGCATTTGACAATTTGTTCCCCCCCCCCCCCCACTCCTTACCCAATCATGTTTTCCTCTTGTGGATTTTACTGTCTGAATATTTCTAGAATCCATCTACTTTTCCTCTGTGTCTTTGATCTGGCCTTTCACTGCTCAGACATGCTGTTGTCTTGTTAGGAACTCCATTTCTCACCATCTTGGTCTTCTGATTACTGTTTCTTCTGATTTCAGCTCAAACATCACCTCTTCCCGGAGGCCTCCCTTGACTTTTCAGGGCAGATCAATCCCTGGTTTCACATTCTCAGAGCACTGTGACATTCCTAGGACTTACTACTGCGGTAAATGTAGATTCGTTTGTGTGATTTTTGGATTAACATCTAGCTCCACAATAAAGACCAAGCTCTATGGCAGCAGAGATTACTGCTTGGCATCATGCCTGTGCAAGGTGTTTGGGTCATTCATAAATCATAGTCTAATAATAGTTATAATAACAATGGCATTAATTCTGAGTATTTACTATTTGCCAGTTACTTTGCTAAGTTCCTCAGTATCACTGTATTATCTCAGGAAAGCCAATGTGAGTGAAATCTAATTTATAAAAATGATTTTCTTCGAATTTCATTGAATTTTCCATTTGTACAATCTTTTGTAAATTATTTGTGGGTCTGCTTTTGGTAACTGATTGCCTAAAATGTATTATGGATTGCAATAGAGATTCTACAATAAAAATATTTCACGTATTTCTATATTTTCACAGAGAAAACCTTCTAAATAGCAACTGGTATATCTTTAAATCATCTAGTGTTTAGACACTTGATTTCTTTCTGCATTTGTAAACTTATCAAACTCAAACTGCATGAAGAATTCTTTTAAAAGAATTATCTGATACTGTTAGAAGCAGAGTACACAAACAGGGGGAATTATATAAATTCACAATGAGAGTATACCAGGCTCTATATTTTAAATGAATGAAATTGGAGAAAGAAAGAAACCATTCCCAGAATAATAACACTATGGTTCAAATATGACTTTTGTTTGTCAAAAGTGACTGACAAGTGTTTATTGGCCAAACAGTTCTTTGAGGTCTTTAACCACCATCCCCAGTGGCAGACCTTCTCCAGTTTTAAATGTTGTGGCTGTGGTTTTGTCTGCTAAAGGTCAAGAGAAAAATTTTTGTTTTGGACAAGCTTTGAAAGGATGAACAGGCTAGATTTGTTTTTAAATTACAAGTTGTATATATGTAATTTTGAGATCTTCAAGCACATTTCCAGAAGCCTTTGGAAGAAAATGAGTCATTTATTTTGCTGCTTTAGAATTTGTTTGCATAGTTGTTGTTAACTTGCGATTTAAATAATGAAGCATATTCCCTGGGTTTAGGGAGTAAGGAGTTAAGTTTTTGGTACGTGTTATGCTATGAGGATGAATACTGAAAGTTTGCTCAAATACTTACAAGTTATAAAAGAAAAAAGAGGGGCATCTGTAATTTGCATTGTTTCAAAATAAGGCATGATTCTGGAATTTGGTTTAACTCCTTGTCCTGTTTAAAAAAAAAAAAAAAAGCTAAGATGACCTTGAAAATATCAAGGCAGAGTCCTGAGCTTTGGAAATCAAAGTTCTCTTTACAATGCATGTATAAATTAATTTATAACATGAGGGAAACCACATTATTATGTTTATGAACCTCATTGAATAAAATTTTATGATTAGCCTGAACATGAAGGAGAATGCTAGAGTGCCCTCACTTGATTCAAAATAGAAGTGATGCTATAGCTCATTTGCTGAGATCAGTGAACCATCTAAGTTTCTCAATAACATTCCATGCAAAAGGAAAGATACTTTTAGGAAAGGAAGCATGATGTGTTCTACGTTTGAATTACACAGTTAATTCACAGTCACCATCTTGGTGTTCTGACTACTGTTTCTTCTGATTTCAGCTCAAACATCACCTCTTCCCGGAGGCCTCCCCTGACCTTTCAGGGCAGATCAATCTCTGGTTTCACATTCGCATAGCACTGTGGCAATCCTAGGACTTACTACTGTGGTAAATGTAGATTCGTTCGTGTGATTTTTGGATTAACGTCTATCTCCTCAATAAAGGCCAAGGCAGCAGAGATTACTGCTTGGCTTCGTGCCTATGCAACGTGTTAATTAAGAATTAAGAAAAAGTTGAAACACTGATCTTTTCTTAAGAGTCATAAATAGGTTACAGAAAAACATACATGCACACTTACCCCCCCCTTTTAAAAATAAAAAATGGCATCCAACTGTACATAGTGGATATTAAATTTCTTTTGTCACTTGACATTATATCACTAATTTCTTTCCACAATTTAAAACATTTAGCTATATAATTAGTTTTAAAACTAATCTTTTTCAAAGGAGCAAGCCCTATCCATTATGTTTTGCATCCGATTTTGAAAAAAGTGTAACAGATCTGATTCAATTGGAAAAGGAACTGTAGCCCATAGAATGGCAATGCTGCACCTCTGGGGCCTTCATACAAGTTCCTACAATGGCTGCGGGGTATCCTGCAGTCTCCCCACATCAGAGTTTACCTAACACACCCCTTCGGTATGGTTGGGCATCACGTTGTCCCACGCCCTTCCTTATCAAGCTCAGCACGAATGCCCTTGCAGAACCAATTGATGAGCACGCCCATGATTGTTAGCAGAGAAATTTCCTGCAAGAGGAATTTCTGAGTGAAAAGTTATGTATTTAAAAAAAGTATCCAATGTACTCAGCCCTACTATGAAACTAATTTAGGGCTTTCACATGAAAGCTATAACCCAGTTACAACCTAAGAATAGGGGGAAGGGAGAAAGGGAGGGG
>CAUYPK010000057.1:0-14391 GCA_963574355.1 Loris lydekkerianus | reverse complement strand
ACCTTCTCATACCACAACAATTGCCACAGGGTATAAAAGATAATCCAGGGTGACTTCAACTGAGCTTGCAACTAAAAAATACCCGCCTCCCCCCCCTCCCCTCCCCCCTAAACCCCCCCCCCCCCCTTTTTTTTTTTTTTTTTTTTTTTTTTTTTTTTGAGACCGAGTCTTACTCTGTTGCCCTGGGTAGAGTGCCAAGGTCTCATCATAGCCTCAAACTCCTAGGTTCCAAAAATCTTCTTGTCTCAGTTTTTCTATTTTTAGTAGAGATGGGGTCTTCTTCTTGTTTAGGCTGGTCCCCAACTCCTGAGCTCAAGCAGTCCTTCTGCCTTAGTTTCCTAGAGTGCTAGCATTACAGGCATGAGCCACTGTGCTGGCCAGATCCCTTCTCCAAATGTGGTCATATTCACAGATTCTGGGATGTGGACATATTTTGGGGGGGACCTTTATTCAATCCACTATAAATAGCAACTCCATTTTATAATAACCAGTCCTGAACTAGTTACTTAGGTGCACCTGATTAGGCCTCCCAACCTAGCAGGAGTTAAGTAACCCAGAGCTGACCAGTCATAGATTCTACCTTTTCAGCCACAATAACAGGTTCACATGACTTCAGCCATACTGGATGGAGGGCTGCATGTCTACGTAAAAGGAAGAAAAGGAGATCATGCTTGAAAAGGGGGTGGGGTTTTAAAAAATAGAATATTCTCAGTGTAAATATACAGCTTTACTTTGTCCGTATTTATTTTAATTTTTCTGATGATTTCCCAAGTTCTATAACAAAGGAGGTATGCTTAATTCTTGAATTATTATTATGATTGACATATTAAATAGTCATAGCTGGCCTCTCATGTAGAACTTTGAGTCTTATCATGATGGGTAAAATTTTTAAATTGTTCTGTGGTTTAGGCAATAGTCAGTTTGGGGGCATTTAATTATAAAATAAATGCATTTAGTTATTTAAATAGAAGCAAATTTAGACAAAGAGAATTTGAACAAAAGAGAAGAAACTAACTAAATCAATGTCACTCTGTAAAATGATCTGCGGTTCACTATTCAACTAACACCACGGCACTTAACTTCACATTAGAATTAATTTAAGTACAATTAAAAATAGAACAAAGCAATAGATTACATTATAAGCAATACAAATAAAATAAGTCCGTTTGCCTTTAAGGTTCTTGTGTGACTTATAGGCCAAAATACATTGGAATCATGGACAAAAATATTTCAGTGTTAAGTAGATGAAACATAAGTCTACCTGAATATTTAGTAGAATTAAAATGTATGTGAAGCCTAAGGAAATGTCAGGGAATTAAATAACAGTCACTGCCTGTGGAAATGAGCAGGTTTCAGTCTGAAATGAATTTTTGGGACGCTTTCTCTCATCCTTTCACAAGGAGTTAGCAAGTGATATAAAAAATGGCAAAGGCTGGGTGGTGCACACTCACATGGCTGCTCTTTCCCATCACCCATCTCACGACGTTAGCTGTCACTGCAGTGGGAGTCTGGATTAATGGACAACTTACTGTGACCTGACATTCTCATCCATCTTCAGCTGTCCCGCAAGTCGGGGGCATGCCGAATGGAAGGTCGCCTAGAAATGATGCAACTTACTCACTCCACGAAATGTTTCTCATTCATAGAACAATTGACCCAAGCCCAAGGGCTCTTTGGATTAGAGATGAGGGAAATAAATAAATAAATAAATAAAGTGACATGTGTAGAAGTCTGGAGCCATCTTTGATTTGGGAAGCTCTCCTTGGGGTTCCGATTTGGATATCAGGTAGTATTTACTGCAATCGTATGTGAAAAATTTCAACCTTAGGTAAAAGAGAGAAATTTTTTAATAAGAATAAAACCAAAATTTGAAAAGGAGTTAATTTTTTTAAAGTATTCCCCCCACCCCTCTTTTTTTAATCTATTATCCTTTCTGGTGAATCTAGGTAGGCTTGAATGATCAGGTGAAACTTTTACTTTCATACTTGATGCTCAGTTTTTCATCTTGGAGACACTAAAGAGAAGTGTGTCAATAGTATAAGGTGAGTTTCTGCATCAACATCATCTCTCAGGAGATACTGAATTGGTGATGAGAAAGGGTTCAGGACTCAACATTCTGCATTGCCCTGCTTAGCTACAAAATTGATCCAGGATTCTGAACTTTTTGAATGTTTCCAAGTTCAAAGGGTCCACCCCTTTCCTGTGACACTGGGGAATTCTTTCTCTTTTAAAGATGTAGAAACATAAGTTTATCTTACAAAGAAGAGAAAGAGAGAGAGAAGAGATGATAGAGCAGAGGGTGAGAGAAGGGTAGATAGGGTGACTCTGGAAAATTCCATATGCAAAGCACTTTATAGAGGTTGTCCTGGATTGAATGGTTCCCAGGGAGATCCTCAATGCAACCAGTTTATTCCACACACATTTATTTCAATAAGACTATGCTTACTACATATTCTGGACACAGTGAAAAATACAAAAAGAACACAATTGACCTGCTTTTGGGAAGCCTATAACTGTTGAAATTATGGAACTTTGGTGGAATAATGGAACTACGGTGAAAGCTCTGAACACTTACTTGTAGATGAGGTAACATAGCCAATTGGTGTGATATCAAAATACACAATATCTCATGATAATGTCAAACACTAGAAAATAAGCTCATAAGTGCACAGGTAACAGTAGGAGAAGTAAGAGGAAAGTGTATAGAAACACGAGTTGTACAGGTACATACACAGCCCAGGGAAGGCGCCTGGAGGTGAGAACTGTGCACAGGGAAAGGTGTTTCAGGCCAACATGAACTGGCCAAGTCGAGATGGACAGTAATAAACAGCATGAGATATTCATCAGCTTTAAGTACAGGAATGAAGCAAAAACACAGGAACTAGTAAGGAAATCTGTATGGTGACAGAAAGGTCTTATACTACATACATGAAACGGGTATTTAATGGAGAAACCATAAGAGCCCATCTGCACTTGAAAGGCTTAGAAAATGCAAGTAGACAACAAATCAAAAAAAATTTTTCAGAATTTATAAATTTTTTTGTGTGTTTATGTTTAGTTGTCTGCATTTATTTAAAAATTAAGTGTAAAAGCTTTGCATAGAAGTCAACCATGCATTCAGTCTTAGAGAGCAGAAAGCCTTTTGAGAAACATAGAGAAGAAAAAAAAAAAAAGACAACATTAAAAATAGATCAATGAGGGCAGTGCCTGTGGCTCAAAGGCGTAGGGCGTTGGCCCCATATGCTGGAGCTGATGGGTTCAGGCCCAGCCCCGGCCAAAAACTGCAAAAAAAAAAAAAAAAAAAAAAAAAAAAAAGATCAATGCATTTTACTGCATGACAGTTTAGAACTTTTGTGTATAAACAGCCCAACTCAGCATGCAATATCGACTACAGTTCTGAGATGCAGAGTGAGAATGAGAATTGCACCCACCTTGCACAAGAGCAAAACTGCAAACTGACTACAAATTGAGAACTTCCCTTGACCCTTTAGAAAACTGAGGTGTCAGGGCAACAACTATCCCAAATTGGGGAAAAGGTCTGGGGCATTGGTTTGCATGAGATAAACCCTGTTGAATTCCACATAAGCTGGTGGGAAGATTCAGCTAGAAAAGTAAGATAAATTGCTAAGGGTTCAGTGTGGTTTGGTGTGAGAGAGTGCAGCTCTCAGGGAACACAGGCACGTGGGGCTTTAAACCTTCTAAAGACTTTTCCTCCAGTAAGTCTGCCAGGACCTCATAGAGAACTTGGGGTAGAATCCTGAGAAATCTCCCCCCACCTGGTGGGGAGAGGGAAGGAAGCAGCAGCCTCAGCTGAACGGTCCTACCCTCTGTCTACATCTCTCTGTGCCAGGCAGAGTTACAAACTAGATTCTGGTCATTTCCTTGCACCTTGTACATTGGCTCTGCATGATCCTTGGGAATGTCAACGTGATCGATGTTACTCCTCCGACAAGGTTACGTCCTGCGCCACTGCTGACCTTAAAACAGGGAGATTATTCAGGTGAATCTGACCTCATCATATAAACCCTTTACAAACAGAATTTCTCTGCTCAGAGAAATTCAAAGTGTGAGAGGGATTTGACATACTGACTTTGAAGTTGAAGGGGATCACATGATGGGAATTTGCTGTCCTCAAAGAGCTCAGAGCACACTCTGCCTCCCTGACAGCCAGTAAGGAAAGAGGTCCTCCGTCCCACAGATGCAAGGAACTCTCACCAGTAAGTAATCTCATGGAACTGGATTTTCTAACAGAGTCTCCAGAAGACAACTCAGCCTGGCCAACTTGATTTCAACCTTGCAATATCCTGAGCAGAGACTCAGCAGACACCATGCCAGAAACTATGAGGTCACTTGTTTTTGTGTTATTTTAAGCCATCGAGTTTGTGATAATTCTTTTTTGCATCTGTAGAATACCCCCACGGGAACAAACCTTTCAGAAATATGAAGGGGAAAGGTAACAAAAACTAGCCTAGAAGAGCTAGTGGAGACTCGCAGTCACTCAGGAAGGAAGCAGAACAACAAACAGATAGACAGTGATCACAGGACCAGAAATACCTGCTACGTCCCGCATTGCTCCTGGAGGAGGGAGGGCATTATGACGAAGGCATCCCCTGAAACCACACTGCCTACACATCTGAGGCTTAGCCTAGAGCTCAGGGCATGTACTAGTTCCCCATCTCCATCTTGCTAGCAAACATCCCGTCAGAAACATGCTAATACAGCTGAGGGACACACATTCTCTTTAGGATGTAACATGAGGAGGAGATCTCAAAAGGGAGCCCCAAGACCAAGCAAGCACCTGAAAACCATCTCCCGGAGTAGAACACACCATCCAAAACAAGACCTTGAAGAGGAATCGGGAACCTCTATGGACCCAGGGTAACCATAGCAACAGCATCTCAACTCTGACTTCCCTCTATTTAGATGAGCGCAAATCCCCACGTGGAAACCATTTACCTATTTTTTCTGCTGCCCTAGACATAACTGGCAGATTTCAACAATAAAAGAAAAGGCATACAACAGGCCTCAAACATATTCCAGAAAATTGACTATGCAAATTATAAGTATCATTTTAAATTCAGGCATTGCAAAACCTCTGGAAGTCTCATACCTCTGAGACATACCTTCACGTGTAGGAGCAGTGCAGAAGGATGTGGGTACTGGAGCAGCACACTCTTAAGTCCTGTAATTGAGCTGCATACATTTGTTTAACTCCAGGTGAAAGGATGAAAGATGCTGTGTGGTACCTTGATTGGTGTAAACTTTAAAATGTACTTTATTTTATATGAACTGATTTCCAGGCCGATTTCAAAGAAAAGAATCATTAATAAGAAACAAAGAGGATGGTAGAAAATGAGAATAAAAATCAGTTCACAGGAAGAACAAAAGTTACCAGTCTACTCAATAATTAAATGACAAGCCCTCTAGCAGGGAAAATAAAGAGGTGTTAGAGCTCAACTCCAGAAAAGCTTTTCCTGAAAGGGCCATAGTGAATTTTCAGCACAACAATACTGTTTGGATCAGAATTTGAAATAAATAATGTCACCAACTAGACATTTCACTCCTGTGTGAAATGTTTAGCTTATGGAACACACATATAAATTCCAAATTTATTACTTTGAATTATATAGAAAGATGATTATCATGTTAAAAGAAGTTTGACAAGAAAATAACTTTGAAGACTTCCATTAAATAATCAATATGTACTAATTGAGCACAATAGCATATTTGTAATTGGGCCAACAGAGGGAATTTGCTTACACTGAAGGAAAAGATTTGCTTATTTCTAAATAGTATAATGTAATAAATTGAAATAAAAATAAATAAAAGTATGAACTCAAACTGATAAAGCAGATACTTCTTAGAAGCAAATTGAATGTACGATGCTCTGAGTTAACGTTACTGAATGGATTAATAAATTGTGGTATATGTACACCATGGAATATTATGCAGCCTTAAAGACTTTACCTCTTTCATGTTTATATGGATGGAGCTGGAACATATTCTTCTTAGTAAAGTATCTCAAGAATGGATGAAAAAGTATCCAAGGTACTCAGCCCTAGTATGAAACTAGTTTATAGCTTTCACAATTATAATCTAAGAATATGGGGAAGGGGGAGAGGTGGGGGAAGATGGGCGGAGGGAGGGTGATTGGTGGGATTACATCTGTGGTGAATCTTACAAGGGTGCATATGAAACTTAGTAAATGTAGAATATAAATATCTTAACACAATAACTAAGAAAATGCCAAGAAGGCTATGTTAACCAGTGTGATGAAAATATGTCAAATGGTCTGTGAAACTAGTGTATGGTACCCCATGATGGCATTAATGTACACAGCTATGATTTAATAATAAATAAATAAAAATAAAAAAACAATGACAACTACAACAACAACAACAACAACAACAAAGCAGTGGAGGAGAGAATTAAAGACATATGTTGATACCATCTATGTTCCTGAAACATAAGAATACTTTCTAAAATCTGTATAGGAGGAAATAATTGAACTCAGTGTTTTAGTAAGTGCAGACATTTTGAAGAAGACACAAATTTATAGCAGGGATTGAGAAACAAAAGCACAGACACCATGTCAGGGGATGGCAGCATTTAGGAAATGGCTGAGAAGACAGGCAGAGATGTATTTTAAGGTTTGTGGCAGAAGCTGTGATTCAGATGTATTTCCTTGCGTTGGTCGCAGCCAAGAAACCAGCAAAGGCTCCCATGCTTTCTTAGGGTCCTATATATAGGGTCCTATATAAGTTTAAAACTTATATATTTTTAAGCTAACCAGTTAAAACCACTGCCTCTCTCTACTCTAACTTCTCTTTTGTGACACTTTTCCTCATGCTGGGTGGCATCGGAGGGACTGTCGCCATTTCTGCTATTTGATACATGGGAAGACTTGGGTGAAGTTGACTTTGGATGCTAGCAGGTTGACAGCCGAGGAGGAAGGGTCAAGAGTCAAGTCTGAAAATATTCTGTCTCATCGTGTGAGTTAAAGAGCATTCTAATGAGGATGAGCAGAGTGACTTAACTAGGCTGCTGCTCGCCTTCTGTGCTTAGACTGGGTGACACCTTTAGTTTCCATCCAATTTGTGTAACCCAGAGTCTCCATCTAGTCAAGTCATTTTATGCCAGTCACTTCAGGGGACTCTGGTCTGGCTGGGAGCTGTGCACAAGCAAGAGGGTGAGTCCCGCGCTTTAACGCGCAGACAGCCTGGAGGCAACACGGCCACACTGACAAGCACAGACGTGAGAGCTCCTGGAAGTGGTGTCTGGGAGCTCTACCTGGAGGGGAGAGGCTACCCAGACCGCACCAGCTCTGCTGGTGTTTTGGGGGGCGAGCTAGGGTTACTCAGGCAGACAAGGAAGAACCGTTTATTCCAGGCTAGGAGGATCATCATGTGCAGTGGACTAGAGCTCCCTGTGGTTGGGATGTAGACTGCAAAGACCTGGCTACCTAGAGATGGATAGAATAGGGCACAGAGCAGAGCACTTCCATAAAACCAACTCCAGACAGGAGAGGTGCTCCTGAGCGTACTGTGGGAGTGGTTGTAGTTTAACAAAAAACTGAGACAGGCTGGCTTCCTTTCCTTTTCCTTTCCTTTCCTTTCCTTTCCTTTCCTTTCCTTTCCTTTCCTTTCCTTTCCTTTCCTTTCCTTTCCTTTCCTTTCCTTTCCTTTCCTTTCCTTTCCTTTCCTTTCCTTTCTCCTTTCCTTTCCTTTTTCCTTTCCTTTCCTTTTTCCTTTCCTTTTTCCTCTCCTTTCTCCTTTCTCCTTTCTCCTTTCTCCTTTCTCCTTTCCTTTCCTCTTTCTTTCTATTGGAATTCACTGATGGCACAAAGAATTAGGTTACACTGATTGCATTTGTTACATGAAGTCCCTCTTATAAGTGTGTCCTGCCCCCAAGAGGTGTGCCATACACTATAAACCCTCATTCTCCTCCCACCTCCTCTCTCCCCACTTGCTCATTCCTTATCCCACCTTGTATTAGCTCATCTACTGCCTTCATATTAGAATACAGTACATTGGATTCTTGCTTTTTCATTCTTGTGATGCTTTACTAAGAAGAATGTCTTCCACCTCTGTCCAGGTTAATAAAGACAACATCTTTTTTAATGGCTGAATAGTGTTCCATGGTATACATATACAACAGCTTGTTAATCCATTCCTGGTTTGGTAGGCATTTAGGTTGTTTCCACATTTTGGCTATTGCACTTTGTGCTGAGATAAACAGTCTAGTGCAAATATCCTTATGATAAAATGATTTTTTTTTTTTTTTCTTCTGGGTAGATGCCTAGTAATGGGATTGTAGGGTCAAATGGGAGGTCTAATTTGAGTTCTTTGAGGATTCTCCATACTTTCTTCCAAAAAGGTTGTATTAGTTTGCAGTCCCACTAGCAGTGGAAAAGTCTTCCCTTCTCTCCACATTCATGCCAGCGTCTGCAACTTTGAGACTTTGTGATGTGGACCATTCTCACTGGGGTTAGGTGATATCTCAGGTAGTTTTGATTTGCATTTCTCTGATGATTAGGGATGATGAGCATTTTTTCATATGTTTGCTAGCCATTTGTCTGTCTTTTTTTATTCATGTCTTTTGCTCAGTGATATATGGGATTGTTTGGTCTTTTTTTGTTGTTATTGATTAATTTGAGTACTCTATAGATCCTAGTTACTTTTTGTCTGATTCATAATATGCAAATATCTTTTCCCATTCTGAAGGTTGTCTGTTTGCTTTGATATTCCTTAGCTGTACAGAAGCTTTTCAGTTTAATTAAGTCTCATTTGTTTACTTTTGTTGTTGTTGCAATTGCCATGGAAGTCTGTTTCATAAAATCTTTTTCGAGGCTGATATCTTCAAGTGTTTTCCCCACACTTTCTTCAAGGATTTTGATTATTTCATGCCTTAGATTTAAATATTTTATCCATTTTGTATCAATTTTTGTAAGTGCTGAGAGATACAGGTCCAGTTTAAGTCTTGTACATGTGGCTACCTAGCTCTCCCAGATTGTTTGGTTAATTGAAAATCAGGTGGCTGTTAAGATGTTAATTTCATCTCATAGTTTTGTATTTGGTACCAAATGTCAATGTCTGTATTTTTGTGCCAATACCATACTGTTTTGATCACTATGGCCTTGTACTATAGCAGAAAATCTAGTAGAGTGATACCCCCAGCTTTGTTTTTATTACTAAGAATTGCCTTGGCTATACCAGGTTTCTTCTCATTCTGTACAAAATGAAGAATTATTTTTTTACCAATTCTTAAAAGTATGATGATGGCATTTTAATGGGGATTGTATTGAATCTGTAGATTGCTTTGGGTAGTATAGGCTTTTTCACAATGTGGGTTCTTCCCAGCCATGGGCATGGTATGTTCTTTCATTTGTTAATATATTCTGCTATTTCTTTCCTTAGGATTTTGTAATTTTCTTTGTAGAGGTCCTTCACCTCTTTTGTTAGGTATATTCCTAGGTCTTTTGTTTTTTTGAAGCTACTGAGAAGGGAATTGTGTCCTTGATCAACTGCTCATCTTGGCTGTTATTGACATATGCAAAGGCTACTGATTTGTGGACATTGATTTTATACCCTGAGACAGTACTGTTTTTTTTTTTTTTTTTTTCTTTTTTTTGACTTCCAGGAGTCTTGTGGTTGAGTCTTTGGGGTTCTCTAAGTATAAGATAATGTCATCAGCAAAGAGCGAGAGTTTCACCTCCTTTGCCCCCATTTGGATGCCCTTTATTTCCTTCTCTTGCCTGATTGTATTAGCTAGAAGGTACAGCACTATGTTGAATAGTAGTGGCAATATAGGACAACCTTGTCTAGTTCCAGTTCTAAGTGGAAAAGCTTTCAGATTTACTCCATTTAGTATATTAGCTATGGGTTTGTTGCAGATGGCTTCAATCAGTTTAAGAAATGTGCCACATATGCCTATATTGTTTTTTCTTTTTCTTTCTTTCTTTCTTTCTTTTTTCTTTTCTTTTTTTTTTTTATGTTTGAGATAGACTCTTACTATGTCACCCTTGGTAGAGTGCCATGGCGTCAATGTCACAGCTCATAGCAACCTCAAAATCTTGGGCTTAAGCTATTCTCTTGCCTCAGCCTCCCAAGTAGCTGGGACTACAGGTGCCTGCCACAACACCCAACTATTTTTTTTTTTTGTTGTTGTTGTTGTTGTTGTTGTTGTCGTTGTTTGGCTGGCCTGGGCTGGATTTGAACCCACCAGCTCCAGTGTGGTGTCTGGTGCCAGCTCCAGCTTGGTATCTGTAGCTCAGCAGCGAGGGTGCCAGCCACCCTAGCTTTTGAGCTATATACAGCAAGCCAATGCCTATATTCTTAGGTGTTCTAATTAGAAAAGGATGCTGAATTTTATCAAATGCTTTTTTGCTGCATCTATTGAGAGGATCATATTTTTTTTTTTTTTTTTTTTTTTGCTTTTGTCTATTGCATACCTGGGATGAAACCTACTTGATTGTGAAGAATGATTTTTTTAAAGTGTAGCTGTAATCTATTGGCTAGGATTCTGTTGAGAATTTTTACATCTATATTCATTAGTGAGATTGGTCTGAAATTCTCCTTTTTAGTTGGGTCTTTTCCTGGTTTTAGTATCAGGGTGATGTTTGCTTCATAGAATGTGTTGGGGAAGACTCCTTCCTTCTCAATTTTTTGGAATAATTTCTGCAGTATGGGTATAAGCTCTTCTTTGAAGGTTTGATAGAATTCTGGTGTGAAGCCATCTGGACCAAGGCTTTTTTTTGGTTGGAAGATATTTTTATTGTTTCTTTGATCTCATTTCTTGAAATTGGTCTGTTCAAGAGATCTATTTCTTCTGATTTAAGTCTAGGCAGAGAGTGTGATTACAGGTATTGATCCATTTCCTCCACATTGTCATATTTCTGGGCATGGAATTTCTTGTAGTACTCAAAGATGATTTTTCATATCTCTGAGGCATCTGTTGCTATTTCCCCTTTATCATTTCTGATTGAGGTTATTAGAGATTTTAATTTTCTGTTTCTAGTTAATTTGACCAAAGGTTTCTCAATTTTATTTATTTTTTTGAAAAAACAACTTTCTGTTTTGCTAATTTTCTGAATGATTCTTTTGTTATCGATTTCAGTAATCTCTGATTTAATTTTATTTCTTTTCTTCTGCTGGAGTTGGGATTAGATTGTTCTTCTTTATCCAATTCCATAAGATGGTTCATGAGTTTGTTGATGCACAGTATTTCCGTTTTTTTTTTTTTTTTTTTTTTTAAATGTAGGCATCTAATACAATAAATTTCCCTCTTACGACTGCTTTTTCTGTATCCCATAAGTTTTGGTAACTTGTGTCTTCATTGTTGTTATGTTTGATGAATGTAAAGATATCCTCTTTTATCTCTTCCTAAAACCAACTATCCTTCATCATAATGTTGTTTAATTTCCATGTCTTTGTGTGTGTTGAACATTTTTATTGGAGTTGAGTTCCACCTTTATTGCCTTATCGTCTGAGAAGATACAAGGTATAATTTCTAATCTTTTAAATCTGCTGAGATTTGATTTGTATCCTTGGATGAAGTCAATTTTAGAGTGCATACCATGGGTTGACAAGAAAAGTTTATATTCCTTAGCTTTGGGATGGTGTGTTCTGTATATTTCTATTAATCCCATTTGTTCTAGGGTCACATTTAAGCCCTTTGTATCTTTGTTAAGTTTCTGTTTAGAGCAGTGGTTCTCAACCTGGGGATCATGACCACTTTTAACTGTATTAAAGATTCACTGCATTAGGAAAGTTGACAGCCACTGGTTTAGAGGATGTTATCACTTCTATTATAGAGGACTATTATGATGTTATGGAATATCATATTGCTCAGATCCATCAAGGTCTGTTTCACAAATCTGTGAGCATTTAAGTTGGGTGCATAAATATTTAAAATTGAAATGTCTTCTTCTTGCATTGTTCCTTTGAGCAATATAAAGTATCCATCTTTTTTTTTGTTGTTGTTGAATTTTTGAAAAGAAACTTTATTTTTTAGAACAGTTATAAATCAATGAAAACAATGCAAAGATAATAAAGAAAATCTTTACATACTGCATGGCCAGCTTCCATTATTATTATTCATTTTGTTTTCTTTTTTTATTAAATCATAGCTGTGTACATTAGTGCAATTAAGGGGTACAATGTGCTGGTTTCATATGCAATCTCAAATATTTTCATCAAACTGTTTAATATAGCCTTCATGGCATTTTCTTAGTTATTGTACATAGACATTTGTATCCTGCATTTAGTAAGTTTTGCCTGTACCCATTCTAAGATGCACCATAGGTATGACCCCACCAATTACCTTCCCTCCACCCTAACCTCCCCTCTCCCCTCCCTTGGCCCTTTCCCCATATTCTTGTGCTATAGTTGGGTTATAGCCTTCATATGAAAGCTATAGTTTAGCTTCATAGTAGGGCTGAGTACATTGGATACTTTTTCTTCCATTCTTGAGATACTTTGCTAAGAACAATATGTTCCAGCTCCATCAATGAAAACATGAAAGAGGTAAAGTCTCCATCTTTCTTTAATGCTGCATAATATTCCATGGAATACATACACCACAATTTACTAATCCATTCATGGGTTGATGGGCACTTGGGCTTCTTCCATGATTTAGCAATTATGAATTGGGCTGCAATAAACATTCTGGTACAGGTGTCTTTGTTATATTGTGATTTTTGGTCTTTTGGGCATATACCTAGTAAAGGACTTATAGGATCGAATGGCAGTTCTATTTTTAGATCTCTAACTATTCTCCAAATATCCTTCCAAAAGGAACGAATTAGTGTGCATTCCCACCAGCAGTGTGGAATTGTCCCCTTTTCTCTACATTCACTCCATCATCTCTGGTTTTGGGATTTGGTTATGTGGGCTAATCTTACTGGAGTTAAGTGATTTCTCAAAGTAGTTTTGATTTGCATTTCTCTGATGATTAAGGATGATGAGCATTTTTTCATGTGTCTGTGGGTCTTGCACCTGTGTTCTTTAGAGAAGTTTCTCTTCAAGTCTTTTGCCCACCCTGAAATGGGATCACTTGTTCCTTTCATGCTAATACGTTTGAGTACTCTGGATTCTGGTTATTAAACCTTTGTCAGAGGTATAACCTGCAAATATTTTCTCCCATTCTGAGGGCTGTCTGCTTGCTATACTTACTATGTTCTTGGCTGTGCAGAAGCTTTTAGTTTCATTAGATCCAAGTAGTGTATTTTTGATACTGCTTCAATTGCCTCCTCATAAAATATTCACTCAGGCCATGTCCTTCAAGAGTTTTCCCTGTACTTTCTTCTAGTATTTTTATAGTTTCATGTCTTAAGTTTAAATCTTTAATCCAGTGAGAGTCTATCTTAGTTAATGATGAAAGGTAAGGGTCTATTTTCAGTGTTCTACAGGTCCCCAGCCAGTTCACCTAGCCCCATTTGTTAAATAGGGAATCTATTCCCCACTGAATGTTTTTAATTGGCTTGTCAAAGATCAGATAAGTGTAAGTAGATGGATTCATCTCTTGGTTCTCTATTCTGTTCCAGACATCTACCTCTTTGTTTTTGTGCCAGTACCATGCTGTTTTGGTCACTATTGATTTATAGTACAGTCTCAGGTCTCATAGCATGATTCCTCTGGCTTTGTTTTTATTTCTGAGTAATGTCTTGGCTATTCGAGTTATTTTCTGATTTCATATAAATGAAGTATTGTTTTTTCCAGATCTTTAAAATATGACAATGGAGCTTTAATAGGAATTGCATTGAAATTATATATTGCTTTGTGTGGTATAGACATTTTAACAATGTTGATTCTTCCCAGTTATGAGCATGGTATGTTTTTCCTTTTGTTAACATCTTCAGCTAATTCTTTTCTTAAAGTTTCATAGTTTTTTTTTTTGTAGATATATTTCACGTCCTTTGTTAGATAAACTCCCAAATATTTCATTTTCTTTGGCACTACTGTGAAAGGAATAGAGTCTTTGACTGTTTTTTCGGCTTGGCTATTATTGGTATATATAAAGGCTACAGATATATGGCTGTGGATTTTGTAGCCTGAGACATTGCTGTATTCCTTGATCACTTCTAAAATTTTGTAGTAGAATCCCTAGTGTTTTTTAGATATACGATCAGATCATCTGTGAAGAGTGAAAGTTTGATCTCTTCTGACCCTATGTGGATATCTTTGATCGCCTTTTCTTCCCTAATTGCAATGGTTAAAACTTCCATTACAATGTTATAGAGCAATGGAGACAATGGGCAACCTTGCTTGGTTCCTGATCTAAGTGGAAATGTTTTCAATTTAACTCCATTCAATACGATATTGGCTGTGGGTTTGCTGTAGATGGCCTCTATCAGTTTAAGAAATGTCCCTTCTATACCAATTTTCTTAAGTG
>CAUYPK010000054.1:0-14169 GCA_963574355.1 Loris lydekkerianus | reverse complement strand
TTAAAGTCACTGTTCATTTAATTTTACCTGTGGTGCATCTTACAAGGGTATATGTGAAACTTAGTAAATGTGGAATGTATTGTCTTAGCACAATAACTAAGAAAATGCCAGGAAGGTTATGTTAACCAGTGTGATGAAAATATGTCAAATCGTCTAGAAAACCAGTGTATGTTGCCCTATGATCACATTAATGTACACAGCTATGATTTAATAATAAAATAAAATAAGAAAAAAAAAAAGCCATTGGCTCCTTATGCAGTTTAACCTTTACATTCTATTTACCACTGTTTGTTTTGCTGATGAGGAATCCAAATTCAGTCATTTTAAGTGCCCAGAAGACAAGGAGTTTCCAGCCACCATTTTAGATTAGCCTTTCTGACATGCAGACACATACCTCAAGCTCAGTCCAGCAGAAAGAGAGCCGGGATTTTGCCACCTAAGTCGTTGGTGTCAGGGGTGTGAGCTCTGTTCATCAATCTTGTTGATTATCCAGGCACTTGGATTTTTGCTTCATATTCATCTACAGCCCCAGTTGGCACATCACAGATTCAGTTTGAGGAATGAGAAAGCACATGTGAGGGGATATAAGGGAAAGAGTATGTTGGAAGGAATCCTCTGGAATCTTACTCCTGTCCTCTCCTCTGTGGTCAGAAATTGCTCAGGGGAATCAGCCTAGGCAGTAGGTGAGCAGTACAACTCCAGGTCTCAATATCACTCTGGAATGGCATTCTAGACCCTTCTTCTCAACCCAGAACTGAAGACCATGTAGGAGATGTAGAAGTGCATCAGATGAAGAAGTCAGGTGGTGCCACACAGTCTGGGAGGCCCTAGCATCACCTAAGCTTTGAGGCAAGAGGGGATACCACTTCTGCATGGACAGTGGGCATGAGCTGGCACTGTCAGGGGTGGTCATTCTCTTATGAATTAAAGATACAGGAAGTCCCAAGTCCATTTTGGTTGTGGCTTCCTTTGGGAATGGGATGAAACTTGTGGAATTTTTCCCTACACATACATGCCTAATTTTATATAAAAAATACAGGAGTTATAGAAGCTCCCTTTAAATCATCCATTGATCCCAAGCTAGGAAACATTTGACAGCAAAGATAATAATCACAGCCTATAAAACCACTTCCCAAACTTCCACTAAGTAATAGAAGGAGGGAGAAAGAGGCAGCCCTAGAGTTCTGTGTGTATCTGGAAAGATTGCTTATTCCTATCTCACGTGCACTTACTCTCTGTCTCAGCATCTTTAGGTCTGTGCTAATCTCCTTATGCCTCTTTTCCTCATTTTCTTCTTTCATCACAAGACATCCAAAAGTTCCACACCACTGCTATGTCCCAGGTTGTAGTCCTCACACAGCTCAGGTGACAGCAGGAAAATGGCCCCTGCCTGCCCTTACCTAGCACCATCTCCTGCTTCATTTTTCTCAAAGCACTCATCACCACTGAATATCAGCTGCATTTTATTTGCCGAGCCTTTAAGCAGAAAGGTAGGGATTCCTGTCTGTCTGTGCACTGTATTATCTTTCGTATCTAAAAACAGAGCTTGGAATATAAAAGTCACTCTGTCAATGTTTATGGAATGAAATTCAAATGAATAGAAAACTATTATTTTGGGAGGCACCTACTACATGCCAGACATGCAAGTACTTTTCTACACACTAATTCATTTCCTCTTTGCAGCAACCCAATGAGGAAAATACTATTGTTGCTTTCATTTTAAAGATGAGGAGGCTGAGACTTAGAAAGGTTATTGAAAGTTTCCAAAGCCACAGAGCCAGAGAGTTAATGGAGTCAAGATTCAGATCCTGCCATCTCCCTCCAGCGTCTGTGCTCCTAAGTGCTGGGGTTTTACTGCGGTTTAAAGTCATTACATGAAATATCCTAAGCCATGGGTTATCCTGTGTCACAGATGGGATATCTTGACTTCTGTTTTCTTTCTTTTCCTGAGCTATTTTATGTTATTCTAACACATTAGGAGATAAACCTGATCTGTTACTTACACACTCATTACACAGGTGCACTCCCCATTTCTTTTTACACAAAGTCATAATGAGATTTGGAACACTGGACCCTGAAATATTTGATTAGAACAAATATCTCCATGAAACTACATGCCATTACTCAGTTTCCATCTCCCGCACATGAACAATATCCACTTGATGGAAAATCAGTCTGGAGAAACCCAATGGTTACAATTGAGCATTCACAGCATGTCTGGAATTTAAGGCAAGGCGCCCGGCACACACTCAGAATGATGCATTGCACCTGGGTGCCTGCAGCAGCACATTCATTTCTCATTCATGGGGGGAGAGAGGCACTCCTAGAAAAAATGGGTCTGGGGCAGGCTAGTGGGTACAGACCAAAAAGCAAGCAAGTTGTCAGTTGCAAGTTGTCAGAAAGGACAGGTCACCTTCTAAAATAGAGTTCTCATTGCCTCCTACACGGTGGCTAAGATGCTGCTGCTGGGAGTGGGGGAGAGAACTGAGTACCTAAATCACCAAGCAGAAGAAAAATAAATTGTGCAAAATCTGCATCAACCTCCACATACCCATAAATGCCAAGTACTAAGTTGAGTCATCTGTCACTTAATTGTATTAGTGAGATTATTGAAGGGTCAAATTCAAATAAGCCCTTTCTCTCCTTTCCTCCCAAACCCTCAAATGTCCACATTAAGATATTGAAATTTTCTGATATAATTAACTTACTTGGTATGCCTGAAAATGCCAGGAATAGAGAAAAAAAAATGAAAAAAAAAGAAAAGAAAACCAGAGTTCTTGTCCTTCTGGGGCTGTACTTACTCAGTGTGGAGCAGTTACACTTTCTAGGCAGAATAAGGTTGAGTTTTTAGCACTTTAGAAGGCAGAACTGCAGAGTTTCTGAGCCACCCAACAGGTCAGGGAGCTGGGTATCCCAAAGCATCTCAGCAGCACCAACGCTGGCTACAGGGTTTCTCAGCAGAACCACTAAAGTTGCAGTGCATCCCACTGGTCCTAGAACTTGGTCCAGAATCATCTGTGGTGCTGGTTTAAATACAGATACCTGGGTCCCTCCTGTGTCTATGAAATCAGAATATCTGAGGGTCAGGTCCAGGAGTGTGCATGCTAACAACCTCCCTAGGAGCTTGTGATACTCAACCTCCAGGTGACTCCTGGCCTAGGGGCCATTGCTCCAGACCTCTAAGCTTACAACTGAGATCAAGTTATTCCACTTGCTGCTCCATACTTTTGTTCATTGTGGTGAGCTTTCTCATTATACTAGTTTAAAATCACATCTTTAGGAACTAATAGAGAAATTATTAAGAGCTTGGGATTTATATAAGTTCAATTCTATACTTTGTAGTTGCAGCAACCTTGGACAAATTACTTTGTTAAGCTTCAGTCAACTAATGTTAGGTGGGGAGTAATTCCTACCTCTTGATGTTCTTAAAGGGATTAAAAATGATAAAGCCTTCAAGGTGTTTAATACAATGACTGGCATAGAACAGGAAAATGGGAGGGTGGCAGTGGTGTTGTTGACATTTAGCCCAGAGTTTACAGGAGGGGGGCTGATAGAGCCATGAGCTGAATTGATATGTTCACAGAAGGATATTTGTCAAAAGTGAAGAAAGCACCCTACTTCCAGGGACTCTGCAAATACATTCCTGAATCAAATACAGTCTGTCATCTATTTTAAATAAAGTTTTATTAGCATACAGGCACACTCCTTTGATATTGTCTATGGCTCCTTTCAAGCTATAATGGCAGAGGTGAGCAGGTGTGACAAAGACTGTCTGGCCTACAGAGACTTAAATTCTTACTGGTTGTTTTTTTTCCAAAAATGTTTGCCAATACCCACCCTATGTTATCTTGTGCTTCTCACCACCACTCTACACACACACACCCCACACTCCTCCACCACATCACCACACCCCTCCAGCAACCCCCATGTACCCAGGAGACTGCAAGGACTGGTGCAGTGTTTCTCTTTTAAGGATTTCTATGGACATCCATCCCCCAGCCTGTCAAAGGGAAGGGCCTCAAGGGTAAGGGCCAGGAGACTTAGCCCCAGTCCTGGCCTGGCCACTAACCAGCTCTGCAAACTCAGACTTGTCATGTTATCTTTCTGAGCCTCAAGCTCCTAAAATATAAAATGGAGAGGTTGGATTCTTTAGGACTATTTGCTAATGCTATACATAGCCCAACTACAGGCCTCCCATACAGGGGTTGTCAGTCTTAATGTATCTGTTAAGGTAAAGGTGCAGAGGACTGAGAAATTGACTGGGTTACTGGTATTGCTTTGGTTCTTTTCCACATCAGGTTTCAGGATCATGCCTTGGGAGTAGCATCATTAATCTTTCTACCCAGCCTTGAACATAGTGATCAATAAATGAATGTCGATTAATAAATGAATGTGTTGTGAACTGAACTGTGCCCATCTACCCCCAAATTTATATTTTGAAGGCATAATCCTCAAAATTATAGCATTTGGAGACAGAGCCTTTAGAGAACAAAGTGAGGAATAAGGTTAAATAAGGTTGTAAATTTGGTGCCCTAATCTGATGGAATTGGTGTCCTTGAAAGAAGAGCCATGAGTGATCCCCTTCTCTCTGGAAAGCCATGTGAGGACTGTTGCCATCTACAAGTCAGGAAGAGAGGCTACACCAGAAACTCTCCATGCCAACACCTTGACCTTGGACTTCTAGCCCCTATAACTGTGGTAAAATAAATTTCTGTTGTTTAAGTCGCCTAGTTTCTGGTATTTTGTTATGGCAGCCTGAAAAAACTAATTTAATTAGATTTCAGATTGGGTCACTTTTTAAGAAGTATCATTGACACAATCCTTGGCTCAGAAGGCTTCTTTTTCAGATGAGAGTTAGGGAGGAACAGCAGTGGATACTGAATATTACTGTGGTCACCCCAATTTTGTTCAGTCTCATCTAAACCTCTCTTTCAGTTTGATCTCAACTTTCTTCATCTTGTATGCTGGTTGTTTTTATGAGAAAACTGGGGCAAAAATGGGCCTTGAAATCTGGATATCCAGATTCCAATACCAGCTCCATGGTATTATGCAAAACAAGTCTAGCTTGAGTTTGAGGGTTGATCTGATTTAAAGTGAAAAATCTGTTCTGTCTTTAGGTATGTGACCTTGGTCAAATTACACAACCTTTCTGATGGATAATTGCTTTATCTATAAAATGGGAAAGATATCCACAATTTACCAGGTCATTGAGAAGATTAAAATCAGTGGAGTTTGTAAAGAACCTAGCTTATAATGCCATGAAATACAACAAATGTAGCTTGTGAAAAGGCAATTATGCTGGTTATATTTTGCTTTATAACAAATTACCCCAAAACTTCATGGCATAAAACAAAATCATTTTTTTATTTTATAGTTTTTGGGGGGCCTAGGATCTGTGCATGACTAAGCTTGCTGCCTCTCTGTTCTATAACTTCTTGCAGCTAATGTGTTATTTAGGGTTGCAGTCTCATCTGAAGTCTTGGCTGGGGAAAGATTATATTCACTCATGTGGTTGATGGCAGGATTTGCTTTCTTGCTATATTGAAGGTCTCATTTCCTGCTGGTTTCTTTCTTCCTATGTTGGCTTCTTCACAGGATAGATCAAAACATGACAGCAGGCTTCCCACAAAACAAACAAGAGAGGAAGAGTGTCCAAGATGAAAATTATAACTATTTTATAATTGAAGCTTAAAAGTGATACATAGTAGCCTGTGACCTAAAGCCATATTGTATTCATTAGCAATGAGTCATTAAGTCTAGCACACATTCTAGGGGATTGACACTTCCAAGGGCATTTCCGGGGACATAAAGACTAGGAGGTGGGGATTGATCACCAGGAACCATCTCAGAGGCTGCTGACAACAGGGTAAAGCATGTGGAAGCAGAGAAACATGTCCTGGGATAAGACTGCAGTCAATCCGCCTCATTCAAGGAGTCAGCATTTGTGAATTTCCCTACTTGCTAAAATTTATTTATAGCTTCAGAATCAATACTCACAGCCCTTTTGCAGTCATTTGGACACATTATCAGAGCAGCAAAGAATTTGAATTGCCTAAGACACACATTCTTAGCTGGGGTGAGACTAAAGGTGACATTCTGCCCTTTTTTTTTTTTTTTCTAGCTCTCAGGTTGTATATGAGTAGCCCTTTTGCAGGCTATGTAGTGCCACATTTTTCTCATTTTTGTCCTTTTTGTGGATGATTTTTCTCTTTAACATGCCCTGAAGCATAGTGGTGAAGTGCTGCATAGTAATCCTCAGCCCAGGATAGCTCAATGTGCCTTATAGAGAAAATACATGCACTAGAGAAGCCCCATGTAGGCCTGAGTCCTCTTGCTGTTGGTTATAAGTTCAACATCAATGAATCAGAAGTGTATATTAAATAAGATGTCTTTAACCAGAAACACATTTAAAACAAGGTTATAAATTGATCAGCAAATGAAAATGTGATCATAGGCTCACAGGAACCTAACTCTACATTTCCGCTAAGAGCAATGGGTTCCATGTTCACTTAGCAGTGTTTGTAGCCACTTTATGGAACATACTTGGGTCTGAAACTCAAGTCCACTACTTGTCCAGATATGACATTTGAGGAAAGCTTCTTAACCTCTTTTTACTCTTATTTTCATTACAAGCAAAATAGGGGTAAAAATAGGACCTAAAACTGAGGACTTTAGGGAAAATAAACTGCCTAGCTGTTGGCACATAGTAAAAAATAGGAGGGATTATTAGAATTATTATTATCTGAATTCAGTTTTGTTTGGACTATATCAAATTTTCTGGAAGCTTTCTTTCTTCTGTTCTGGAATGCTGCAAGGCACAGAACTCATGAACTACATATTGAATGAAATAAAGGATCTTGGACCCTGTCAAGGGAAGGATCTGAAGCTGAGAAAAAGCAAGTTCCTGTATATCTGTCTCTGGGTTTGATTTAACCCTTGTGGTTGGTAGGGGTGGGAGTGAGAGAAGCATTAAAAAAGTCTTTTGTTAGAATTCCCATCAAAATGCTAAATCCATACTATTGACAGACTGTTGACTCAGTTCCTCCAGGAACCCCAAGATCACCCAGATGGAAATGTATTCACAATGTGGCAGCCATAATATTTTCCCTATATCACCAGGCATGAAATCAGAAGTGGATTTAGTCATGGTACACACCAAGATCAATTGTCTATAAATAAGTTGCCTGTGTTGTCTCAGAGATAATGTTTCATCTCTATATGCAGAGTCATCACCATGAGAGCTGAGAAGTAATATTGCTATGGCCTCTGGGTTTGAAATCTGACCTTGCTTTTGCAAGTTGCTTTCCAAGCTAAAGGCCCGGTCTTCCCCACAGAATGGAAAGCACTGGGGACATGTCCAGCACAGACTGTCTTGAAGAAAGGGTGCAGATGGATTTCAAGAGCAGCCATCATTGGCCCTCCAGCAAAGCCAGACAAGTTATGCAGAAGGGTTATTATTGGGCCTGTGGCTAAAGGAGAGTGTGTATTATCTCCTGTTTCTTGAGGGCAAAATCATGTGCCTCAGAACAATTAGTCTCTCAGGTGACTTAGTTGGCCTCATCTATAAAATAGCATCTATTTTGCAGAGACTTATGGAAATTCACTCAGATGATTGAGAAACTTAAATTTATTCTCAACAGAGTCATAGTGTCACTTACCCCTTCTTCTTAGGGTTTGGTAATAGGTGCTAACAGTAGCTAACTTTTATTTTGTCCTAGGCATTATCTTACCTGTCTCTCCCCATCATACAGATGAAAGAACTGAGGCACAGAGACATGAAGGAACTTGTCCAAGGTCACACAGCTGGTAAATGGCAGAGCTGAGATTTATCCCCAGGTCATCTAACTCCAGAGTCCATGCTGATATCTACTATCTCCCTTTTGAAGACATCTTTCATTTCAATAGGGGCATCTTGGAGATAAAATTTTAGCCTAAATACATTTTAGGTGATAATCCAGCTAGTGAGAGAGATATCTGGGGTAGATGGGCCTGTATCACACCTTATGCACCATTATCTTTATTCCATTTGAGAGCAGCTTCCTAAAACAGGTATTGAAAAATTAAACTCACTTATCATTTCTTCCTTCTCAAATAAAAAGCTGTGATCAATTTTGTATATTAAGAAACTTTAGGGTCTCAGAGTTTGGAAAGCTGAGGTGTGGAGTGAAGCAGACCCCAAACTGTACAGACAACTCTCCAACTTCATTTTTCAGTAAAGCACCATTTTTTTTTAACACCTACTCAGTACCAGGGACTAGACTCAGCATCTAGCAGGCTGTGTTGCTGCTTCTCCCAACAACTTCTGAGCTAGTTACTAAAGCTCCCTTTTTACAGATAAGAAAGTGAAGTCAGAGTGGTGCGGTCACTGAATGACATAGACAACCAATGATTGATGGCATTGGTGTTCATGTCCAGGGTTGTCTGGTTCCAAATCTGACCTTTTTATCCCCACAGTGTCAACCAGAAAGTCTCCCCTGATGCCACAAATCTGCACCATGTGCCAAAAGTCTTTGTTAGTCTGCTGCTAACAGGTGGCAGGTGAAACTGTCAGGCTGGATGAAAGGCTATGAAATATGGTGGGGGATGGATTTGCCACGTAAAGCAAAAAGCCTGTTTGGAGATAGACAGGAGATGTGGCCCTAAACACCAGCTAATGTATATTAGGGCCTAATGTGACTCAGGTTGTGAGTTACCTTTTATCATACCAAGCAAAGATGAAATAGGAAAGGCTATTTACCAGAGTCCTATCTTGGGTATCAGCCACAGTTTTGAAGAATGTTTTTAATCTACAGCAAAAAGGTCAAGTTATAGGACAGCACCACAAAACTCGCTTCAAACACAGAAAATCTTTCAAGCATTAATACCTTGAGGTGGAAGCAATGAAGATTTTTTTTAAAAGATGTAATACAGATTCTGACACCCAACTCTATGGCAATTTGGTGCCTATTGAACAAAAAAATGGCTACAGCAGCACATACAGGCAGAAGAATATAAATTGGAATAACATTCTGGAGGGCAATTTAGCAACACTGGTTGAAGAGCTTAAAAAGGTGTGCAGTGTTTTATCCAAACATTCTGCTTCTATGATTGTATTCTAAGGAAATGATGAGAGGTATGCATAAATAAGTTCACATATATGGAAATGAGTTCACATATTATTCAAAGAAAAATAATAGAAACAATGTCCATGTCCAATAATAGGAGAAGGGCCGTATTACCTACCATGGTAAACTAGACAGGCATTAAAAGCTCCTGACTCTCATTCTGGGTCCTGCTTCTCCTCCAGGGTGCCTCATCCAAGTGCACTGGGCAGAAATCTGGGTGCGGTTCTGGAAACCTCCCTCTCCTTACTTGCTCTGTTTCATCAGTCACAGGGTCCTGCGCTATGCAAATTCCAAAGAAATCTCAAGTACATGTATTTCTTTTCATGCCCACTTGGCACAAGCTTAATCCAAATCACCATCCTTTCTCTCCTAAATATCTTAGACACCCCTATCCACTCAGGGTCTTCATTCCTAATCTGTCCCACACCCCCCACACTCCCACTGTGGTCAGAGTTCTCTGCAAAGAAAATCTGACTAAGGTTTTTCTCTTCTTTCTTCTCAAAGCCTTCCCATCATACCTGTGATAAAAGAATTCCACCACATGCCCACCTGCCAGACTCTGTAGTAGGGATCAGCAAACTTTCCTGTAAAAGGCAAAACAGTAGATATTTTAGGCTTCTCAGATCATACCATCTCTGTAGCAACTACTCATTTTTGCCATGGGAGTGTGAAAACAACCACAGATGTTACATAAATGAATGGGTATGGCTCTGTTCCAAATAAAACTTTATTACAAAAACACACGCAATGCAGGATTTGGCCAGGCTGTAAGTTTATAGACACTTGTTCTAGAGGATCTGGCCTCAGTTTTTTTCTCTCCAACTTCTACAAAGCCATTTTACCCCCATCTAGTCACTGTCTGTCCATCAGAACCTAAGGCAAGCTCTTTCCTCTGCCAGGAATTTTCCCTTCTGCTCCCTGCCTGCCTCCCCCCTCTAGACCCAGCACACTCCCCTCTTTCCTGGGCAGAAGTTTCCTACCATTTTAGTCTCAGCTGCAGGATCCTTCTCTTAAGTGCACCCCCACATATATCTAGGCTAGGTTAAGACTCCCTAATCTCCCAAAAACCTAGTACTTGTAGATTGTAGAGCTTGTCACATTTGAGATTCAATCATTCTAAATGCAGTTGTGTATTTCTATGTCACTTCTGCTACATCCAAAGTTATATGAGATAAAGGATTGTGCCAATTATTAGTCAGATCTATATTTACATTGCTTGACTTATACATAATGTACTAAATTTTTGTGGAAATATTATTGAGTGAATAAATGATCACACAACTAGGGAAAAACCTGCAGAGATATATATGCTCTGAAATGTTAAAAAGTAAGTGACTTAGTTTTTTCTATACTTTCTCCTACTTTTCAAATGTTTCACAATAAGCATATACCAACAAAATACTCATAAAAATAACAAATGGTGTGGGGTGGGGGTGAGAGAAAGAGAGAGAATCCTGCTCCTGTCTTCAAATAACCTATAACATAAGCCTTTTTTTTGGCACATCCCACACACATATTGGACGATCATCTTTCTTCCACTTGTTCAGAGCTGCCTAATAAAATGCTCTACTTCCATTTTATTGCCTTTACCTGTTCATTTCTCATTTTTTTAAATTTATTTTTTATATTATTATTTTATTATTTTTCAAATTTCAGATTAATATGAGGATACAAACAATTAGGTTACAATATTTGTGTTTGTTGCATAAGGTCCTTATTGCTGTTGTGCCCTCACCCATGAGGTGTGCCATATACTCTTACATTGTGCCCATTAGTGAGAGCACACCAATCCCTCTCTCTCCTCCCTTCTCCCCACTTGAATTAAATTGAGTCCTCCTCTTGCATAGCTGTGTAACAGTTTGTCTATTGGCTTCATATTAGTATTGAACATCTTGGATACCTGCATTTCCATTTTGTGATATTTTACTAAAGAGAATGTTTTCCAGTTCTATCCAGGTTAATATAAAAGATGTAAAGTCTTATCATTGTTATGGTTGAATAGCATTCCATAGTATACATATACCACAGTTTATTAATCCATTCATGACTTGATGGGCACTTGGGTTGATTCCACATCTTGGTGATTATAAATTGAGCTGTGATAAACAGACGAGTATAAATGTCTTTATGATACAATTATTTGTTTTCTTCAGATAGATGCCTAGTGATGGGATTGTGGGATCAATTGAAAGGTCTATTCTGAGCTCTTTGAGGATTCTTCACACTTTTTTTTTTTGAGACAAAGTCTCACTCTGTCACCTTGGGTGGAATGCCGTGGCATCATAGCTCACTGCAACCTCAAACTTGGGAGCTCAAACGACCCTCTTGCTTCAGCCTCCCAAGTGCCTGCCACAATGCCAAGCTAGTTCATCTTCTTTCCAAAGAAGCTGTATTAGTTTGCAATCCCACCAACAGTGTATTGGTATTCCCTTCTTTCCATATCCTCACTGACATCTGCAGCTTTGGAACTTAGTGTTGTCAGCTATTCTCATCACTTCTCATTTTCTTCAGGTCACTTTGTCAAGCCCAGGAGCACCTGTGTAGGGTACTGATTTAAGTGCAGCCACTGCTTTCAGGAATACCTATAACGGACAGTCACTAGTGTACACATACCTACACAGTCTAATTGGCCTTCCAGTGCCTTCCAACGCCAAGTTTAGTAAAGGGTTACTAATGATGTGTGTCATCTCACACATCATTGCCGTGTGAGATGACAGGCACCAGTGGTTTTGCAATATAGAAACTGTCCATGCAGATGAGAACTGGGACAACTAACTTATTTATTTCACTCACGAGTAGCTCAGCTTCAAACATCTGGTCATTTCCATGCCAGGCTGGTCTCCAAGTAGCACCCGGGGGCAACAGGCCACATGGCCACCATGTTCCTATTTACTCATCCAGTAATTCCCTCCACATTCAAGAGGAAGCCTATAAAAATGAAACTAATTATTATCTCCAAATAGAGACAGCATTTTGGTCATCTTCCAAAAGAAGTGTGTGGGGGTCAATAATCGACAAAATGTGTGGATTATGCAAAGGGTTATAGGCTTATCAAGAAGTAAAAATTTTATTCCTGCCCTTAATTTAAAGAATTCCAGACTAGATGGATGCTCAAAACAATCACATGGACAGATAAGCAGTAACATGAAGTGAAATAAATACCAGGCCTAATTTTCAAACAAATGATAGTGACAGTAAATGGTTACACTTTCTCTAGTTCTCTCAAAGTCAAGATCATTACTTCACATTCTTAAATTTCATGCTATATCAGAGTGTTATGGGCTACATGTAATAGAAAAATGGCAATTTAATGACTTAAGTCATAAAGCAAGCATCATTTCATATTTGATGAAGTCCAGAGGTAGGGCAGGATTTAGTTGTTTAGCAACTCACAAAGCCATCCAGAATCCTGTTTCCTTTCATCTTTTCACTCTGCCATCAGTGACTGCTTCAACCTCATATCTGGAATTAAAATGGCTGCAGCAATTACAGGCATACCATCTAGGCATGACAATCCCTTCTTGCAGTTTTCCATTAGGAATAAAAAAATGTTTTTGGAAACTCTCCAGCAGATTTTCCTAATGTACCATTGTCTATGGCTAGGTCATTTGCACCATGAGCCAATCACTAGCAAAGGAACACAGATGCCCCTTGGAACAATTAGACTCACTGCTGGAGCTGGCAGGAGGGTCAGTTTTTCCTGAAGTATGTGGGAACATGGAATATGGCTTTTGTTAGCAAGGAAAGGAACTGAATGCTAAGCAGGCAACCAATAATGTCAACCACTCACGATTAATTCCAAAGGTAGGAAACATCTTACAGTTGCAGAATCTGATGCTACAATGACCTTTTCAGCGTCATCTTTTCTATATCACTCCCCATCACACATGTGCATTCACACTTATCCTAGACTAGCAATTCTCTCTGTTCTTCAAGAGCAATATGCTTTCACAAACCACTCTGGGATGAACTCTTTTCTGTTTCTGAACACTACACTAACCACACATTGTAGTTGCCCCAGAGAGTCCTGGTTTACACTAGTTATCCTAGAATAATTACTAATAGCTCCTTCCTCATTCTCATAAGCATTCTAATTTGGATGAGAACATAAATAATAGTAATGAAAGAGAAAGGAAGTGTTCGAGGAGTTAAGTGTAAAGACTCAAGAAGTCAGAAAAATCTACAAAGACACTGAGACATCTGATTTGGAAAGCTGGGTAGGTAGGAGGGCCAGTAATCAAAATAAGGAATCCAGGAGGGGAGACAGTTTTAGGGGAGATGTTAACAAAATAAATTTTAAACTTAAGAGATAGCCAGGTGCAGATGGTCAGATAAAAATCAACTATACAAGGTCAGGACCTAAAAGAGAAAGATCCAGTAAGAGAAATTCATGAGTCAGTAGCATCAAGATACATAAAATATCTTGGAAGAGATGACCCATAAAAGATGTGGAATGAAAACATGTCCATAGTAAGAATCCTGGTGAGGCTAACATTTAGAAGCCATGCACAGGGAGGAGGAAACAGTGATGGAGATCGGCAAAAACTGACCAGAGTGAAAACTAGAGAATCAAGAGAGTAGAGGCACAGATGCCTGGCTAAGTGAGAATTTCAAGAGTAAAGGAGGAGGCATGGAAGTCTACAGTGGTGTAGACAGCACAAATAAGGTAAAGGCCAAAGCAAGTTTATTGGTATTCGGAATTCATTGGCCACATTTACTGGAGCATTCAGAGAACATATTATGAGCATAGACTCATAATTTTAAGATAGAAGAGGAAATTATTAACGATGTACTTTTTATGAGAAAACAGTTTTCACAAGGTTCGTTAATACTCAGTGGCGGAGCATAGATACAAACCTTCAACACTCGGTTCTAATTCATGGAATTGTCTGCTCCCCCTTTTTTAAATTAAATCATAGCTGTCTACATTGATATGATCATGGGGCATCATACACTAGCTTCATAGACCGTTTGACACATTTTCATCACATTGGTCAACACAGCCTTCCTGGCATTCTCCCAGTTATTGTGCCAAGACATCTACATTCCACATCTACCAAGTTTC
>CAUYPK010000048.1:0-11825 GCA_963574355.1 Loris lydekkerianus | reverse complement strand
GTCCCATGGCATCACAGCTCACAGCAACCTCAAACTCTTGGGCTTATGCAATTCTCTTGCCTCAGCCTCCCAAGTAGCTGGGACTACAGGTGCCCGTCACAACACCCGGGTATTTTTTGGTTGCAGTTGTCATGGTTGTTTAGCTGGCCTGGGCCAGATTCGAACCCTCCAGTGTCAGTGTATGTGGACACTCAGCTATGGGTGCCGCCCTATGCTTACTATTTTTATCTGTAAAAAAAGTTATCACTCTACAAATAGTGTTTGTCTCAAATTACCACTCACCTCTGGATAAAGATGGAAGCGTTTAACTGTATTGATTACAAGGGGATATTCAGTGAGCCTGTCATTCATAATCATCCACAGTCCTTGCAAAAATGAAGGTGCTTCAATAATGGTCTTGAAGTAGGAATAATAAAGTCCCTTTAAGAAAAGACAATCAATGTTTATCAATGTTTACTTTTATAACTCCTTTTAGAACATTTTTTTTCTGAAAAATAGTAAAAGATCATAATAAAAGTTCCTAAATACTCCTTGTTATTGCATGCTTGGACTCAAAAAAGCATGTATTTCAGTTTATTACTATATTCTTTCAAGTTTTCTAAAGATTTGAAAATTGTCAAACTAAAGAGCTAGAAGAATGATCAAATGTTTTAAGGAGCTTTTCAAATGGTGCCTTAAAATACATGGATGGCATACTTTTAATTTTACCAAATCTGGTTTTACCCCCACATTATGAGATACTTGAAGACTGGCATCTGATGAATTCTATAATAAACAGGAATGACGCATGCTCCTGTACAACTTTGCATATATAAAATTACTTCTTTTTCCCAAGCTTTAAGAAATATTTTAATAACATATTATTATCATCAGGATCATAGACTCAGAACTCCATGCTTTTGTCTTACCTAACAGCCCTATCCACTGGCTTGGCACAAAGTGAAAGCTAAAATGTCAATTGACTATTGTTGTTTCACAAATCCTGTGTACTGAAAAGGGGATTCTTTTAGTGTACTACTCCCGCATATGAAATAATGGCTTCATTAGGATAGTAAATGTGTTGATGAGTTAAAATTTATTGTTCAACAGCAGCATATTGTGTCTCATTTCCCTCATCAATGTGTTTTCCTTCCTGAAGCCTAAAAATAAAGGACCACATTGTTTATAATATATTCACCCCCAAAACATAAAAAATAATCTCTAACCATTCCTGCCTCATCCACCTACTTTATTTTCAATAGATTAAGCAACACTAGTAACCGCTAAATTAACACCTATTTTAGCTGATGTCTAAAAGGCCATTTCCTCATAGTTTTGATTGGTAAAATGTAAGTTCATGAAGGATTTTCCTTTGATTAGGAGGATTACAAGACATTAAAACAAAGAATAACAAACATGTAAAAAAAGTCTGTATTCAGAGAAATATTAAATAAATGTTTTATTAACAACTATTTCTTTGTGCCTGGTATTGTTCCCAATCATAATCTCCCTATATTTTCACTGAAACCCTGTAAAGCTGGCATTATTTCTATGTAGCAGATGAGATTACTAAGAATCAGTGAGGCTAACTGACTGGGCATCTTATAATGAAGTACAGAACTACCACTAGTATCCAGTGATTTGTCACCAAAGTCTAGACTCTCCTACAGCTAAAACCTTTATTTAATATTTTATACCTTCTCTTCAGAGATGAAAGTTCCCTTAAAAAAGAAAAAAATATTTTACACCTTCTCTTTGGAAATAACACCTTCAAAATATTCAAATGCCATACAAATGTTAATGTATTTGTCAATGTTTTACAGAGGCTATAGAGATGAAAATCAAAAAGCACTGGCTACAGTGTCTAAAATAGGCAAATTCATGGCAACTAGAGAGGCAACTAGAGGGGCAACTCATGCATACAGAGTTTTTATTTGGGACAGCAAACCGTTTTGGAGATGAACAGTGGTGATGGTTGTACAACCTGAACATACATAAAGCCACGGAATTGTACACTTAAAAATGGTTAAAATGATAAATTTTATAATGGTTATACTTAAATAGGTATCTGTGTACTAGGTATCTATTTCTAGGTATCAAAACCCAGAAAAAATACTAGGAAATTATATCAAAAGTTATCTCTTAAAGGAAATTTTCTTGAAACCATAAGAGAGCTAAGAAAAAATTTAAAAGAGCCATGTAAATCATGGTATCTTCCAACTCTAGCCAAAGAGACAGCAATTTCTGATAATACTTGATGCCCCTGTATCCTTCTTCAGTGCTGTCTTTGTTCTCCTTCATTCTTCAATTATAATTTATCTTTAATATTTTTAAAAGTCTGCATTAGGAAAGGGGGAGAGATAACAAGCAAAAGCAAAAGAATCTCAACCACTTTTCTACTTACATCACAAACCTAGATTATATTAGAAAATAGTGCAGTTCACCAAACAGTCATTTCCATTCCCAATAGACTCCTACCTTATAGTCTTACTATTCTTAAACCACAAATTAATTCATTAGAAGAAAGAACCTAACCATTTCAGTGCGAAAAGTCATCTCCCGTTCCAAAGATGAGAGGTGGGAAAAATGGCGATCATTTTCAAAAAGTGTTATTAAATGTATCCTAGGGGAAAAAAATGAAGTATCATATTATAATAAGAACGGGTTTCAAAACCAGTATTGAAATAACTAAGTTATAAATCAGCAGAGAAAGAAAATCATACAAAGGAAAATAATTATTATAAATATTGAAGGAATTTTGTAATTCGCTTATTAACTGCTAGGTTTTTAGGCATTTAGAGTCTGGTGTAGCACACACTTGAAATTCCTTAACTGTTGGTTTTTAAACTTAATTACATAGCTAAAATTCTTATAAATCTCTCCACCCTTTCTACCACTGCAGGCCTCTAAATCAGAACAGAGGCAGGTGTTTATTTGTTTTTTAAGTTTCACGGGTAATCCTGATATACCAAGTTTGGGAAATATCTATAACTGTCGAAAAGCACTCGGAATATAATTTTAAATAAAATTCCTTTAAATTTAAGCTGTTTTTAAATAAGTGTAATACCACATAAAGGATCAATCTTACAGTGCCAGAACACAAGATGGTATTTAAAGATATTTTAGTCTTGTAACCAAAGGCAGTAAAAAAAAGGAGCATATGTGATGAGCTAAATTAGTTATAGTCAGCAATTATGCGATCCTTAATTTATGTAGTAAGTGCTTTCCAGTATGGTTGAAAATAAAGCAAAATGCCACATATCAACCCTGTTTTCCATTATCCCATTATATGTAGGGCAAAGCCAAGGTACCAATCGCCAAAGGAATGTCTCCTACCCACTGCAGCCTTAGTTCTAACACCAAAATCTCTCTGCAGTCTAATTGGCCAGAGTAGCACTATCCCAACAGAACAGAATGGGGGCAGATACCATTTTTTTCCAAGGGTAGAAATCCCTTAGCTCAGGTGGAAATGAAAATGTTCCACAGTTAAATATTATTTTACACATGACTTATACAAATAGAACACTTTTGTAAAATAATGTGGATAGGCATGCACACGGAAAGGCTTCTAGTCCTTTGACTCTGTGTTACCACTGCAGAATCTTCATCTTCATTTCTACCTGAATTCCAAATGGCAGGTGTTAGTAAAACTTCTAAACTTTTGTCACTAATGACACAAGGGTACCAAAAAATAAGGAAGTATTTTAGATGAAACATACATCTAGACAGTTAAATTAATACAACATTTAATTCTTCATTAAAACAAAAATATTTTAATCCATAAGTTACAATTCCCCAAATCCATCTATTTTGTGAATGCTGCTTTACATATGAAGTTTGTCAAAAACTATGTATAAATGGGTATACATGTAGATGTTCTATACACATGGCCAGAAGTTATTTTGCAAACAGTGATGGAAAATTAATCCAAATGTCTTTACTTATTTCCAACAGAAAGTAAATCTTACCAGTGCAAAATTCCCACAAAGGCAGCTGGAAAAAGAAAAACAAAGAAAGTTGTTAAAAGCTGATTTATTATAAAATGTCTTTAAAACAAGTATTTCAAATGCATTCCTTTATATGTTGAGAAAGAGAAAACATAAAGCAAGATAGCCACCTGCTTTCACCTATATGAGTATAAGAAAAAAATTCAGAACATAAAGCAAACTGTGAATAGTGCTTACCACTGCAGTGGGAACTTGATGAGCAAAGAAGGAGATTAGAAATGTTTCAACATTTCATGCAGAAAATTTGTAAAAGAGTGATTCAATTATGGATTATTTTGAGCTTTTTGTTATTTTTTTCAATACTATTCTCTATTGTCTCATTCTCTATTTCTTTGCATAGTTTTAAAAAGAAATAAATATATAGTCTGCTCAGCTAGATTCTTTCACAAAAGACTCTAGCCAACCAGAGCCACTCTAGACCACTTTCTCTCATCAGAAGATGGTTAAATGCAGCCAATCACTTCCTGGCAGCACATTTGACAGTCCCATCATTTGCAAGCTTCTTGTGAACTCTTAGACCTAGGAGCTCCTAGATTGCCCAGGAGATTCCTCTAGTGTCACTGTCAGACTGCCCCATGCACAAGACATTATCTGTGGAGCTTCAAGACAGGTTAAATAATGACAATGCTCGTGGTATGGGCCTTTTGGAGAAAGTGCAAACACAGTCTGTCCGCTCTGGTGGCTGGGAAGTTCCTTGTTTTCAAGGGTGCCATGGAACAGGGCAGAGGAATGAGGACAGAACAAGTTAAAACACCACAAACTTTGCTGTTCTTACAGAGATTCTGCAGCCTCCCTTGAATTAATGCTATTTATATTGTTGTAAACCAGAGGTGTTCTACCTGCAGTTTGTGGGCTGCATGCTGATTATCTGACTGTTTTGCTTATCTGTGGCGTGGGATATCACAAAAAGCATGCATGGGGCTTCCTTCAGTCCCATCAGTTTTTGTTAGTTTGTTAGTAGTGTTTGTGTATTTAATGTGTGGCCCAAAGCAACTTATTCTTCTAATTTGTAGCAAAGAAGAAAAAACAAACAAACAAACAAACAAAACCCCCACTGGACAGCCCTATAAAACCTTTGGCTAATTTCCAAAGATTTAAAAAAGGTGATCTTGATAATTTTCTAAAATATTTTCATTATTGTCATAGAGGAGTGAACTCACTTGGCTATTCTACAAGTCCTGCCTCCCCCCTCTAAAATTTTACAAAAATATTTCTTAACGGTTGTCCCAGATGTACTAGGTAAGTCATCTTATAAACCACCAACATTAACCTCATAGAAAATTCAAAAATTACCCAACCCAGGTAACAATATAATGCAAACTAATTCAATGATTATTAAATAAATCAAATTAAAGAGAAATTTTTAAATTGCAATGTTAAAATTTCCATTGATGCTTCTCCAGGCCTTGTCCTATTTTACTAACTATCCTGGGCTTATCTTAACTACTTCTCAAAGGATTTACTTGTTTTTTATCAGGATGGGCAAACTATGGCCCATGGTCTGTTTTTATACAGCTTGCAAACTAAAGATGGTCTTTACATTTTTTTTTAAGGTTGTAAAAATAAAGCAGAAAAAGATGATTAAGAAGATGCAACAGACTGTATATGAGCTTCAAAGCTTAAAATATTTACTCCCTGGTTCTTTACAGAAAAAAATATACACATATTTGATACACATGTGAACTCTTTGATCTAATATACTGTAAACCACTTTGAAATTAAATCTCATTATACTTTTCTTTCAACTTGAAACAGATGCCCCTCTGATAAGGATTCCTTAACTTTAAGATATACAAACTCTGTCCTAGTCAACTATATGCATATCCTCTTATTCTCCTGATAATTATACCTGCAAAAACTCCCAAAAATTATATTTAAGGAACTAATCAAATATGTTGCCAAATTCATCTAGCTTTTCAAAGATCTTCAAAATGTTTCTGTGTCTCTCACACCCTCCCCTCACCCCACAATCCACATTCGGTGGGGTGGGGGAGATACAGTGTAATGATGCCAATATTCTAAATCCATGAAGCACTGAGTTGTGTTAGAAAGCATGTTCCTTGAACCCCAGCATCCTAGTTCTATTAGTCTCACCACTGAAAGCAACCCAGCCTTATAATGTAGTGAAACTCAGGAAGGAGAAATAAATTTTACACTTCCTGGGTAGCCCTGAAAATGCAGCAGACAGCTGCAGAAGAACCCCACCTCCACAGACTAAAAAAAAAAAAAAAAAAAAAAAAAAATTCTTTACAAGAAACACTAAGCAGAAAGAACCTTGAAAGAAACTATGTAACAAACAATAGCACTCTGGTTTCTTGGTTAATGAATGCCAGGCTTGCCAAATATCAAAATCTGTGCCAAATATCAACGTCTGTGCCAATCGCAGATTAAAAATTACTACGTGTAATTTGCCCAATCCAGCTACCTCCATCCCTGTCAGTGATGTTCCTTTAAAACATGACTGTCAAGAAGTAATGAAGCAGGTTTACTCCAGTCGCCCAGATTTATAAGACGAACATTGGACAAAGCCTGATTAGACTCCATTTATAAATGGTAGTAGTTTTATAGATGCCTTCAGCCACTGACAGGCAAGATATGCAGTAGTTTCAGTGAAGTAATAGAAGCCCAAGGACTTCTGCCTGGGACATCAGCCCAAAAGGCAAAGATTATAGCACTTACCAAGACACTGGAATAAAGTAAAAATAAGATAGTTAATATTTATACTGACTCAAAGTATGTCTTTTTTAAACCCTGCATGTATAGTACATAGTGCACTGTATAAAGAAAAAGGATTAAACTCAGCCAGAAAACAAATTAAATATCATCAAGAAATTTTAAACTTATTAAAGACTGTGTAGAAATCTAGAAGATGGCAATAATGCCTTGCAAAGAGCACTGTTTAAAGGGGCAAAGACATATTATTTTAAGAAATACTAAAGCTGATGCTGAAGCATGCTGAGCAGCAGCAAGCCAACATTTATGTATTTACAGCTCTATTACTTTGAGTCCCAAATGTAACACCAGTATATAATAAAGAATTAGAATGGTTGATGCAAGAGCTTGCTTGCATCTAGATGATAGATTGATGCATTTACCAGATGGAAGAACACAGAACATAGATGGGCTGTCCATAAGCCCACCCATATAGGATACTTCACCCTAGAACAACCAACTACTAGGAGAGCATTTCTATGTAAAACATCTAGCAAGCCTGGCAAAAACAATAAATCAAAGATGTGTCACCTGTAGCCAATTCAATGCCAAACAAGGCCCCAGTGTGCCACCAGTTACTCAAAGTGTAAGAACTACAAACTTTAAAAACATTCAAGTGGACTTTACTGAAATGGCTCCAACAGAAGAACTAAGTATCTGCTCATATTTGTATGTACTTACTCGGGGTGAGTCCAAGCTTTTCCTACTCAAAATGAAAAAGCCTAAGAAGTCACACATTTTTACTTAAAGAAATAATTCCTAGGTAGGCCGGCCTCCTTACATAGGCTCCACAATGGACCTGTTTTCATACCTGACATTGTTCAGCAGACTGCTGCCATATTGAAAAATTAACTGGAAACTACATGCTGCCTATAGGCCACAAAGTTTAGGAAAAATTGAAAAAATGAATAGAACATTGAAGACTATTATAGGAAAAATATGCATAGAGCCTAAACTTCAGTGAATCCAGGCTTTACCATTAGCATTGTTTAAAATTAGATGTACTCCCACAAAAAGAATAGAATATTCACCTTATAAAATACATATCACAGACCGCCCCTCCCATTTTAGGAAATTTACCATGAACCCTGAGAGAACTGGGAGAAATGGAACTTACTAACCAACTTATATCATTAGGAAAATAATGAGAAAGATTTCCAAATGAGTGAATGACAGATGTCCTGTTAGTTTATCTCCCCCATTCCATCCCTATTCTCCAGGTAACTGGGTGTGGATTAAAAATTGGAACCTAAACCCACTGAAACTCTGGTGGAAAGGCCCCTACTTGGTGATTCTGCCTGCACCTACAGCAGTGAAGATAGATAACATTAAACCAGCCAAAGAAAGAGTAGACAGTCCAACCTGAGCATCTCCACCGCCTTACCCTGAGAAAACAGATTACAGTTCACATACTGGAAGCTGACTGATCTACACACAGCAGAAGCCTGAAGATGAGCAGCACTGGCATGGGACTAATTCTTTGGTTAATGAATGCCAGGCTTGCCAAATATCAAAGTCTGTGCCAAATATCACTGACTTTTTGGTTTAGACTTTTTAAAATTTTTCTTATTTAATCTTAGGTGTAAGACATGATGAAAGTTGTGAAAAATGCATCCAAGAGGTAACCCAAACTGGACAGACTATAAAAACTGTGTTACTGTTTTATTCTTATTATGAATGTACAGAAAAGCATGCAGAAACTTGCATATATAATGACACCCAATATCAGGTATGTGCTCCCCCTAGTGGGCCTGCTGTTTGTTACAATCCTTCTGAACCCTGAGAACAGACTGAATTTACTATCAAGTATATCCTAATATCCATGAAAGGATAGAAACACCTGAACACCTTTAACACCTTTAACTTTTGATGCATGCTTAATCTTTAGTGACATTTCAAAGAATGTTACTGACTCCATCTTAGGAAACTCAATAGGAAGGAAGACAAGTGCATTATGTCACAGATTGGGTGCTTGTGCAGGATGTATGTACTGGCCATGTATAATTTGGGCCACATAGATGAATCCCAATGACAATAATCCAGCACATTTAATAAAAAGAAAAGCCCCTTCACCATGTAAAACTGGAACTTGTTACTCATTAGACAGTAAATCTCCTTCCCTTGGTTACAACTAAAGAAATTTTAATCCATTGATACTAAATATAACCAACTTTCTGACCCTAGGTGGGAAAAAGGTGAAGACCTTATGTTAGGAATATATGTACAAGGAACGGACCCTATCATAAGTATAACAATTAAAAGTAAAGGCAGAGGAGGGGCAAGATGGCCGACTGGAAGCAGCCTCCGACATAGGCTCCTGTCCAGAGAGAAGGATAATGTCAAGAGGGTATCCAATTGAGCTGAAGACAGGAAGCCCAGCCGAGAGAGAAGAGAGATAACTACTGGTCACCCTTGCTGAGGCAAGCTGCAATTCCAAGACAACAATCTCCAGGTACAAAACTCAACCAAAAGGAAAAATGCCCGACCCCTCCCCCAAGAAAGCTGTGGGTTCTTTTTTTCCTTTTCCTTTCCTCTTCATTTGCTCCTATGGGATTTCTACAGGCAAGTAGTGAACCGAGGAGCTCTTGTTTCAACCCACGGGTGAGAGCAGTAAGAAGTGGGGACTACTTCCTCCAGAGGGACCCTGCAGTGACTCTGAACATTTACCAGGCAGAAAAATTGAACTAACATTTTCCCTGCCATTCTGAATATTCAGTCCACCCTTCCCTCCTAACCAGATAAATACCAGATCCCTAACCCCTGCAGAGACAGGGAGGAGGCTCACGAGCAGCACCCCCCCGCCCCCCAGCCTGCCTGACCGAGTGCCCCGCTCCCAAGCCGGTTGGTCCCCTGCGGCCCCCCCCCCCCCCCCGTCTCCAAGCACCATGCCCCCAGTGCCCTCACTGCCTCTGTACCACACCCCGCCCACCAGAAGACCCACCCAGAGACCCCTGAAGCTGCATGCTGTGCCTGCCTTGCCTCCGCACCAGGCACCCACCCAACCAGAATCGCCAGTGGAGTAGTGTTCTCCTTGCTGAAGTCACCGGGTGCTGGATACTGCCAGAATCAGGTGCACCGTACCCAGCCCTGCTGCCAGATCCGTGTGCAGCACGCTCCTACAGCTGCTCCTACAGCCAGAATTCTCTGGCTTTGGCAGTGGCAGTGGAGCTGTGCAGGGGCACTTCCCACAAAGATCCAGCAACAATAGAGTGATCACACCGGGCTCTTATCTTGAAGAAACACCCCCCCCCCCCCAACTGTGTGCACTGTCAGAGGAAACCAAGAGTCATTCTATAGGGATACTTAGTGCTGCAGAGCATCAGGGGCAAGGGCGTGGTGGCTGAGGGAGATAAGCATTTGCAGGCCTGGTAACGCCAGGATTAGACTGAGCCCAAGTGGAACACTCACCAGTGGATATTGAACACCTGAGGCAGGCAGGTCTCAGCTCCCCCAGCTGGCTGGTAGCTGAGGGCAATGGCTGGGCCTCCCGGCACTGACCTTCCTTTGACTCTGACAGGCGCTAAGCCCTGGCACTTTGCATTATTGGAGGGAACAGGACTGCAGCCCTGCGGGGTCACCAGTGATTGGGCGTGAAAAAGGAACAAAGTGGAGAAAGCAACTCAGCCCCCTGGTCCTACTGTGCTACCAGGCGGGCCTTTCTGACTCTGTAGAGCACCAGAGAGAGCCAAATCTGAGCAGCCAGTAGACCTCTCCTATCTAGCTGCTGGAGACCTTCCAAACTCTCCCACCTGAGAGTTCGTACTGACAGGGTCAATTGGTTCAGAACCCCTAACTTGGGACAATCACCCAAGGACCCTCTAGGGGGATACCCTGGTTGTGTAGTACAGGAAGGGTCGATTTTCCCATTCCAGTTGTCTGGAGAGGTGGGATTTCTTAATTGCTTGTATTTCTTCACAGCTAAGACTTCACCAGAGTCACTGATCTACCAGGATCGGACAAGAACTAGTTGAATACAAGACTGAGCCACTTAACCCCACCACACCAAGAAGGTTTCCCCAGCCTCAGACTGTAATACTGTATAGGTCCTTTGCAAAGCTAAAGGGGGAAAAAGCTGCAATCATCAGTCTCAGATCCTTAAAAGGGCTGGTTAACCACAACCCCAGAAAACCCCAATCCAATCTCACCTTACCAGACCACCTAGCCAATAATGAAAAAACACCATGAGGCAGAATCAGCGGGAAAACTCTGGCAACATGAACAATCAGGGTAGATTAACTTCCCCAAGAAACGATAAAGCAGACACAGCACAAGATCCTATTCACAAACAAATGGCTGAGATGTCAGAAATCAAGTTCAGAATTTGGATAGCAAATAGGATCAACAAAATGGAGGACATAATGAAATTAGAATTTAGAGCAAAAATTCAAAAGATGTCTCAAGAATTTAATGAATTTAAAGACAAAATCACCAAAGATTTTGAAACATTAAAGCAAGAATTTGCAGCCCTCAAAGATCTAAAAAACACAGTAGACTCCCTCAGTAATAGAATGGGGCAGAAGAATGGATCTCCGATATTGAAGATAAAGCTTTTGAATGCTCCCAAACACTCAAAGAGGAAAAAAAGTGGAGAACAAAAACGGATCATTCTCTCAGAGAGCTCTGAGATAATTTGAAGAGGTCTAATATTCACCTTATAGAAATACCCGAAGGCGATGAGGTTGCTGCGAAGGATACAGATGCTTTTCTAAATTAAATAATAATCAAAGTGAATTTTCCAGACATCCCCAGAGAGTCTGAAATTCAGATAGCAGACAGTTTCAGAACACCAGCATGACTCAACCCAAATAAAAATTCTCATAGACACATCATAATTAATTTCACTAAAGTTAATGTGAAGGAGAAAATTCTGAAAGCTGTAAGACATAAGAAAACCATTACATACAAGGGGAAGAACATTAGAATGACTGCAGATCTCTCCACTGAAACCTTTCAAGCTAGAAGAGGGTGGTAATCAACCTTAAATCTCCTTAAAAAAGAATAACTTTCAACCCAGGATCCTGTATCCAGCCAAATTGAGTTTCATCTATGATGGAGAAATTAAATGCTTTAATGACATTCACATGTTGAAGAAATTTGCCATAACTAAACCAGGTCTTCAGGATATTC
>CAUYPK010000036.1:0-10469 GCA_963574355.1 Loris lydekkerianus | reverse complement strand
TTGGAGCACCTTTGGTATGGAGGGTCACTTTCCTTTGGAGCACCTTTGGGGTGGTGGGTCACCTTCCTTTGGAGCACCTTTGGGGTGGTGGGTCACCTTCCTTTGGAGCACCTTTGGGGTTTGGGTCACCTTCCTTTGGAGCACCTTTGGGATGGAGGGTCACCTTCCTTTGGAGCATCTTTGGTATGGTGGGTCACCTTCCTTTGGAGCACCTTTGGGATGGAGGGTAACCTTCCTTGGAGCACCTTTGGGGTGGTGGGTGACTCTCCTTTGGAGCACCTTTGGGATGGTGGGTCACCTTCCTTTGGAGCACCTTTGGGGGGATAGGTCATGTTCCTTTGCACCTTTTGGATGGTCACTTTCCTTTGGGGTGATGGGTCACTTTCCTTTGGAGCACCTTTAGGATGGTGGGTCACTTTCATTTCGGGAGGTGGGTCACCTTCCTTTGGAGCACCTTTGGGGAGGTGAGTCACTTTCCTTTGGGGAGGTGGGTCACTCTCCTTTGGGATGGTGGGTCACGTTCCTTCCACGCACCTTTGGGGAGGTGGGTTTGTTTTCCTGCCCTTATTGTTTTCCTTATAATGTCTTTCCTTTGGAGTCATGTGTGACTCTGGACATTTTCCCTTACTTACAAAAATCGGAGAAGAGTAAAGTGGGAACAGCAAGAATTAGAATCACAGAACACAATTGATAATTAAAAGTCTGAACTCAGAACAAATCCAGGAAATAGTAGACAACATAATTTAAAAAGAGCACACGACCACAGTTGTAGAGGACAAGACGTGAGAGCGCTGTACTGTGGATGGTCAGAGCCAGCCCAACCGGGGTGCATGTCACTGTGTAGACAATGACATTCGAGGGCAGGAAAGCTGCTGTGAGCTGGGCTCATGCTAGAAGCCTGTCTTAGCTTGCTCTCCCACCGACAGGTCACATAGCTAGGTGAGTGTGCGCTGAGGTGGGACTTAAAGGCTCCCGCCTGCCCGCCAAACACAGACTCTTTCTGCCACACTCACAGGAACACACCCTTGCCAAAGCTGCATAAGTTAATTTACATGTTCTAATATGAGTTGTCAACAACTACCTATAGATAGTTGTTCCTTATAATGTCTTAAATTTCAAGAGTCAGTTGCTATCTAAGCTGGATGGCTGCAGGTGTCGGGTAGCAGGTCCTGTTCTCATCCACGGGTGGGGGGCTAGGGTGGGTGGGCGAGCCAGGTAAGCTGCATAGTCAGTAGTGAGGCATTAGTGTTCTCATTGTGTGTGGGGAACCCTGACTCCTAAAGAGACGCTCACCTTCTCCAGGGACACAGGCCTGGGGACTCACAGCCAGTTCTCTGATGCCACAGCTAACTCTTCCTGTTATGATTAGCTGCTTCTCAAAGGCAACCTGGGTTTTAAATCCAAGCCCGATCGTGGCAGAGGCATTAAATACCACAGACCCTCAGTTTTCCCATATGTAAAAACATGGAAAATAGTAGATTAGTGTAAAGATTAGATGAAAGAAAGGAGAAAACAGCGCAATATTACTTTAATCATAAATACCAGATCCCAAGCTTTCTGCAATTATTCGTGCAAAAGAATTTGTTAATTAAGCACACGTTATGTGCCAGGTACTTTGCAAGCCCCTGGAGGTGCAAAGGTAACTGTGTCTTATTCATCCCTGAACAGTTTAGCTGAGCACAGCGGCAGGCAATTGCAGGAACCCCACAAACTCGGTCTAAACGGGACGGGTGAGAGTGGACGGATAAGTAACAAACATAGATGAGGAAAAGGAACCGTTAGCCTTGCACACAAAGTTCCTTCATTCAACAACATATTGAGTCTCTGCTCTGTGTACTATTCTGGGCATTGCGCAGACATAAGAAAAAACAAAGAAAAAAACACTTTCTGCCCTAAAAGAACAGCATGAGGTGTCGGTAAGAACCTGGGAATGGAGTTGGAAGATCTGTTCCTCAGTGTCGAGTCTGCTCTTCACTAGCTTAGTAACTCAGAACAAACCTCGGAGCCTGTTTTCCTGTCTGTGTAAATACAGACTTCCGTGATTATTGAGAAGAATAGAACACATATTTGTAAAAGTGCTTTGAAGTTTTCTATATAATGCTGTTGTTATTATGCCAATAACCCTTGAACATTTGGTATTAGTGATATCAAATCCAAGTTTACAGGGAGTACCTAGAACAACGTTTTTCAACCTTTCTTTATCTCATACACACTTAAATTATGCTGACCAAAAATAGGAGTAAAACAAGAATATACTTACTGTGCTTTGAACTTCTTTTGAAAATAATTTAATTAATGATCTTTAAACATTTTTGAGGCATTGGTTGAAAATCACTGCTCTAAAGTGTTTTTAAGTAAAAGGAGAGGATATGTGTTCACTAATCAAACACAAAGGCCCAAGGACAAGTTCGAGTCTTTGCGTCTAATGGTAATGAATAAGTTGTAAGTTGGTTGTTTGTTTTAAACAACATTGGGCTACAGCATTTCTGTCTTTTCCCTTTTGTGAAGTGGAGTTAAGTCAACTAATATTAATCAGTCGGCCTTTTTTCTTTTAATATGGGATAGCAGAAGGTACTGCACTTTTTTTTTTTTTTTTTTTTTTTTTTTTTGCAGTTTTGGCCAGGGCAGACTTGAACCCACCACCACCAGTATATGGGGCCTGTGCCCTACTCCTTGAGCTACAGGTACCGTCCCACCAGTTGACCTTTGTGTGCTAGACAAGAGTGCACTCACTTGAGTAAGCCATAGTCCCTCCCTGCAAGGGTTGGGCAGGTATTAAGATTCTCCAGGGAAGTAGAACCCATGGGATTTTAAGAGAAGATTAATTTTGTGAATTGGCTTGTTCCGTTTTGGAAGTTAAGAAATCCCATCACCTGCCACCTGCAGGCAGGAGCCCCAGGAAGCAGTGGTGTCCTTCAGCCCAAGTCTGAAGGCCTGAGAATCAGAGGGCTCTGGCGGAAGTCCTCTCTGAAGATCTGAGAACCTAGGATGCTGATCCAAGGTCAGGAGAAGACGCATGTCCCAGCACAGACACAGACAGGAGATCCTCCATTCTTCTACCTTGTGTCCTGTCCAGGCTCCCAGGGGACAGAATGATGCCCACCTGCTTTGCTGTGGGGAGTGTCCTGAGTCCAGCAAGTCAAATGCTAATCTCTTCCAGAAGCATCCTCACAGACAACCCCAGAAATAACATTTCACCAGCTGTGTGGAAATCGCCTAGGCCTGCCGCGTTGACACTTAACATTAAGCCTCACCAGGCATGGGTGTCAGACGTGGAGGTAAACAACACAACACTGTCTCAGCACTTCACAATGGAAGTACCAACCAAGGATCACAGCAGGAAGAGGGGTGACTGACCTGCTTTGCCAGGCAGGGCAGAGAAGGAGACACCTGAAACCTTAATGTGGGAACAGATGCTCGCCAGATAGTGGAGAGAGAAGGACAGACAAAAGAGAAGGTGGGGGCTCGCAGCATGTGTGGAGAGAGATTGTTGGCGTGTGGTTGAAGAACAAGAAGGGGCTCAAGATGAGCTGGAAAGGTAAGTTAGGACCAAATTCTGGTGGGTGTTAAGTGAAGCCAAGAATTTGGGGGCTCCAGCTTATGGGTTGTGCAGCCCTAGCACCTCACAGAGTTCCTGGAACTTAGTAAGCCTTCAATAAATACTTGTCCAATGAGAAAACTAAGGTCTGTTGTAGAAATGGTTTCCCATTTTTCCCGCTATTTCAACATGCTAAGCCTTTAGACTTTGAAAAAGGAAAAATATGCAGGAAAAAGGAAATGGTATCAGAGAGAAAAACAGAAAAGCAAGCGAAGGTGGGAGAGGTGCAGACGGTGCAGGACTGCTGTGGATGCTGGACACCTGGGCGGAACCAGGCCTTGAGCCGCAGAGAGATGGCGCAGGACTGCTGTGGACGCTGGACACCTGGGCGGAACCAGGCCTTGAGCCTCAGAGAGACGGCGCAGGACTGCTGTGGACGCTGGACACCTGGGCGGAACCAGGCCTTGAGCCGCAGAGAGATGGCACAGGACATCTGACCTTGGGATTTAACTTCTCTGAGAAGCACCTCCTGAGCCTCAGTTTCCACACTGGTAAATAGGAGTGGTAACATTTATCAACATACAACATTGTGTGAAGGACAAACAAGATTTCAGTAAAAACTCTTTAGAGGTGGCAAAAATTATGCATATTTAAGTACACCTGAGGTCACTGAAGGGAAGGGAAGGGCCCTGGACAGAGGGTGGGGCAGGAGTATGCAGGGAGTGCAGGCACGGAGCCTGACAGCCAGGATGACTAATTCCAGTTTTCCAGAGCAGCTCGAGCCAGCTAACACTGGCAAATGATTTCCATTTCCCTTGTCAGGCAGTGACAGGAGTTAGTTGACCTGAAAATTTGCTAATAGTTCCATTAGAGAGGCCTTGGAAGTGGCCATCTTTTAACTCATCCTGGTCAATTAACAATGAATTAATGCCAGACGTATTTTCAATTGAACTGAAGGCTGATTTCCCCCCATTTTTGCTAAAAAAAATACCCCCTTGTAGAGGGACAGCTGACCAGGAAACGTCCTGCTTTCCTTCCTAGGGCTGCTCTGGACCAATGTCATCTCTAGGCATTGACAAGGTAACACATCAAAGCCCAAGTCTCAGACAGGACCCACGTTCAAGTGCCAGCACACACACCTGCTTTGGTCCTGGGACAAACTGATGAAACTTCCTGAAGCTCGGTGTCTTCACAGGTAAGTTGGAAGGGCAAACTAGAACCCATGTCCAATAGAGGGATATGAGAATAGACCCCCAATGCTGTCTCTTCCAGTTAAATGTGAAGAGACCATTTTAGAGCAGTTTGAGGTATACCCGTGAAATGGCAGGCTGGGTCTGGGGGTGGGAGGACACTGGACATCTACACTCGGAACTAGGGGTCTGCACCCCTGTGCCAAGTCCTGGGCTTGTTCTGTCCAGTGGTGCCCAACTGGAAGGCTGGGTGGGATTTGTTCCCCGGGGACATTTGGCAACATTTGGAGATGTTCTTGGTTGTTGCCACTGGGAGATGCTACTGCATCTGGCGGGGAGAGGCCAAGGCCACCTCCACACAGCTGGTGATACACAGGACAGGACAGGTGACAAAGGATCATCAGGTCCCCTATGTCAGCAGTGACTAGGCTAAGCAAACCTGCTCTAATGCTAGGCCCAGTGGCTCACACCTGTAATCTCTGCACTCTGGGAGGCTGAGGTGGGTGGATTGCTTGAACTCCTGGGTTCAAGACTAGCCTGAGCAAGAGCGAGATCCCATTTCTAAAAATAGCTGGCAAGAGAATCGCTTGAGCCCAAGAATTGGAGGTTGTTGTGACACCACGGCACTCTACCCAGGGCGACTGCTGGAGACTGTCTCAAAAAAAAAGAGAGAGAGAGAAGGAAACCTGCTGGGTTGTTGGATGGTTGTAGCCACATCAGTAGTTTTGAGGTTGCTGTTGTTCTCAGGACCCTCATTCATAAAGTAGGGATGATAATAAAACCTGCCTCTTCCTGTCAGCTGCAGGGTTGACAACAAACTCAGGCAGCAGATCAAAGAGCTTTAAAATGCATGAATAGTGTCTTGTTATCAACCCACTCCAGGAATCTGCTCTTCATCCTCCCTTGGACGTGGGGTCTAATTTGCTTCTCTAGCTATGGTAATAACTTCTGTATTTGACCTCTCAGAGTTATGAATCTTAGCCTGCAAATGCAAATGTACAAGATGTATCCTTTATTTTTTATTTTTTAAATTGTTTTTTATTAAATCATAACTTTGTACAGTGATGCATTTATGGGGTGCAGGGTACTGCTTCGATATACAATGTGAAATGCTTACACTGAACTAAGTAACACATTATTTTTTATTTTAAAAGTGCATTTCTATTGTAGGCCCCAACCTGGCAGGGGTCAAACTCTTAACCTTGGCCAGTGTAGGACTTCCCTTCACGTTTCCTTAAGGTTGCATTCTCGTCCCAGCGGCCACCGCCCCTGGAGCTGGAGGAGGCCTGTCAGGTCCTCAGGTGTCAGCTGTCTGCACCAACATCACTGCTTGTCAGGTCATCCACCTGGCTGGGTCACTACAGTCCTCCAAGTCAGGAGCAGCGCACCTCTTGAGCGCAAACAGAGCGACGTGCTGGCCCCCTGGCTCTCCTGTGGGCGCCCCATGCAGCGGTCTCCCAGCCATCCCTGGGCACCCTCAGCCGTGCCTGCCCACAACCATGTGCCATCTGAGGTCTGAACTCTCCACTGACACCACTGTCAAACTGGGCACAGGTTATCTCTGCTCTTGAACCCCCTGAACTTTTCTAGGATTTCTATCCTCCATTCCTCTAGAGTTTCTCCCTGAGGGAGGACGGCAGCAGGGCAGAGACCCCTTCCCCAGGGCACACGCCCCTGTTGAATGCTCTCACTTCTCCATTGAACCCCTCTTCTCCTCCAGGGCACCCAGTTTGCCTAACTGTGTTCTAACTACCCTAACACATTCCCTCCCCGCCCGACCTCCCACCGAGGATTCTGCTACTCTAAAGATTAAACTTTTGAGATTTAGAGGACTTTTTCCATCAAAGGAGATATAAAAACGTCCAATAAGCACATGTAAAGATGCTTAAAACATCACTAGTCATTAGAGAGACACACATCAAAACCATCTCCTGTGATACACACATTAGGATGGCTAGTATCAAAAACAACAATAAAGATGAAACAAAGCAAAAACATAAAATAAGCTGGCAATTATGTGCAGAAATTGGAACGTTTGTGCATTGCTAGTGGAAATATACATGGTACAGCCACTGTGAAAAATGGCCTTAAAAAATTAAAAACAATATTAGTATATGGTCCAGAAATTCTTGGAATATATCCAAAAGAAGTGAAAGCTTATTTGTACACCAATAGTAAAATGAGCAAAAGAGTTTAAAGAAAAGGAAAAAGTAATGGCTCTTAAATGTACCAAAAGGTGCCCAACCTTCTCACAATAAAGTAAGTGCAAATATAAACTGTATATGAGATTGGCAAAAGACAAAAATTTAGGTAAAACACTGGCTTGTTGAGAATGCAGGGAAATGATCACTTTCAAAAGTTGTTGGAGGGAAGTGAATTAACACAAGTTTTATTGGTCAAAGCCTGTTTGTACACCATGCTCATAACAGCATTATTCATAATAGCCCGAAGGTAGAAGCAACCCAGATGTCCACTGAGTGATGAATAGATAAATAAAATGTGGTCTGTACACACAGTAGATGTATTTAGCTTTAAAAAGGGAGGAATTCTGACAGGTGCTACAACGTGGAAGAATCTAGATAGCATTACACAAAATGAAACATACCAGACGCAAGAGGACAAGCATGGGAGGACTCCACTTACCTGAGGTGCCGAGAGGGTCAGAGAGTGAACAGAGGGGGGGTGGAATGGCCAGAGCTGGGAGGACAGGGACATTGGCTGGAGCCGGGAGGATGGGGACGTGGGCTGGAGCCGGGAGGACGGTGACCCAGGCTGGAGCCGGGAGGACGAGGACATGGGCTGGAGCCGGGAGGATGGGGACGTGGGCTGGAGCCGGGAGGACGGGGACGTGGGCTGGAGACAGGAGGACGGTGACGTGGGCTGGAGCTGGGAGGATGGGGACGTGGGCTGGAGACGGGAGGACGGAGATGTGGGCTGGAGACAGGAGGACGGAGATGTGGGCTAAAGCCGGGAGGATGGTGACCCGGGCTAAAGCTGGGAGGACGGGGACGTGGGCTGGAGACGGGAGGATGGTGACCCAGGCTGGAGCCGGGAGGATGGGGACGTGGGCTGGAGCCTGGAGGACGGGGACGTGGGCTGGAGCCTGGAGGACAGGGACGTGGGCTGGAGCCGGGAGGACGGTGACCCATGCTGGAGCCGGGAGGACGAGGACGTGGGCTACAGCCGGGAGGATGGAGACATGGTCTGGAGCTGGGAGGACGAAGATGTGGGCTGGAGACGGGAGGACGGGGACGTGGGCTGGAGCCGGGAGGACGGGGACGTGGGCTGGAGACGGGAGGATGGTGACGTGGGCTGGAGCTGGGAGGATGGGGACGTGGGCTGGAGACGGGAGGACGGAGATGTGGGCTGGAGACGGGAGGACGGAGATGTGGGCTAAAGCCGGGAGGATGGTGACCCGGGCTAAAGTTGGGAGGACAGGGACGTGGGCTGGAGCTGGGAGGACGGTGACCCAGGCTGGAGCCGGGAGGACGGGGACGTGGGCTGGAGCCTGGAGGACGGGGACGTGGGCTGGAGACGGGAGGACGGGAATGTGGGCTGGAGCCGGGAGGACGGTGACCCAGGCTGGAGCCGGGAGGACGAGGACGTGGGCTGGAGCCGGGAGGATAGAAACGTGGTCTGGAACTGGGAGGACGGAGATGTGGGCTGGAGACGGGAGGACGGTGACCCAGGCTAGAGCCGGGAGGACGGGGATGTGGGCTGGAGACGGGAGGACGGTGACCCGGGAGGACGAGGACATGGGCTGGAGCCAGGAGGATGGGGACATGGGCTGGAGACGGGAGGACGGAGACGTGGGCTGGAGACGGGAGGATGGTGACCCAGGCTGGAGCCGGGAGGACGAGGACGTGGGCTGGAGCCGGGAGGATGGAGACGTGGTCTGGAGCTGGGAGGACGGAGATGTGGGCTGGAGCCAGGAGGACGGTGACCCGGGCTGAAGCCGGGAGGACGGGGACGTGGGCTGGAGCCGGGAGGACGGGGACGTGGGCTGGAGCCGGGAGGACGGGGACGTGGGCTAAAGCCGGGAGGATGGTGACCCGGCCTAAAGCTGGGAGGACGGGGACGTGGGCTGGAACTGGGAGGACGGGGACGCAGGCCAGAGCTGGGAGGATGGTGATGCGGGCTGAAGCTTTAATATTTACAGTTTCAGTTTGGGAAGATAATAAACAGTTCTGGAGCTGGACGGTGGAGCTGGTTGCACAACCATAGGCGTGGATGTAATGCCAGAGAACTGAACTCCTGAAAATGGGTAGGAAGGTAAATTTTGTGTTATGTATATTTTACCACGATTTTAAAAAATATTTTCTCTTCTTTTCTTCTGCAGCCAACATTACTTCACAATCTAGGCGGAATGAGGAACGGGTCTTCCAGGAAATAATGAAATTGCTAAAAGTGAAAAACACAATAAATATTTTTAAAATCAGTTAATATGTGAAAATATTATCCCATCTCAGATCTACCACTGTTTTTCCATCTTTTCCTCAGAAAAGCATAATCACTACCAATACGTAGGATCAACTGTTTTAAAGAGACTCAGTCAGAGTCAGTTCACAGTAAGCTAGCTACATATTTACTCCACACTTCCAATCTAAATTTGGATTTGGGGCTAAATCAATCTCTCTCTGTGCCACACCTCCCTCTTACTCTCTTTTAAGATTTATGTGATTAGAAGCAACCAATATCGGTCACCATTTTTCCAGTTTTTGAGGGCATCATTAGTAGAGTAATATACATGGGTTCCACATAGTTTAACAAATGGCGTTGGGACAATTAGTTTTCAAAAATGAGTTTGGTCCATTGAACATCATGCAGTAAAATAAATTCCAGATAAATCAAAGGCTGTTTTTAATGATTCACAAAGGCTGTAGAAGAAACATGACAGGATTTGTTTTTCTACAAGCTTGCTAGGGGAGGGACTCCCTAACTACAGCATAAAATTCAGAAGCCAAAAAAGAAAACTTTGATAGATTTAGACTCAGAAAAACTTAAAAAAATTCTTCACAGAAAAAAACCTTAAAGTCCAAAGGAAGTAAATTGGGAAAGCATTCTAGCCCTACATAGTGCAATCTTCTTAATATACCAAGCGCTCCAATAATACTCTGTTACCGCATAGTAAAATAGGCAAATGAGATAGCTAGTTTAAGGAAGGAAAAAAATTAATGGCACTTAAATATACAAAAAGGTGCCCAACTTTCCTGTAATAAAAGAAGTACAAATGAAAACTGTATGAGACTGGCAAAAGACAAAAATTTGGATAAAACACTGGCTTGTTGAGAATGTGGGAGAAATAATCACTTTCAAATGCTGTCGTAGGGAAGTGAATTTATTGACCAAAATTTCAAATGCATTATCCAGCAACTCTGCTTCTGAAAATTTGCCTCCACAGCCACAGGTCATAAAAAGAGATGCAATCTGCACAGAAACACACAAACGCCCTGCCCTCCACAGACAGGGCCAGTTACACGGCAATATGCCTGTAAAATACACCTATATAACCATGAAAATGAGAGAGGATAGCCGAGAAGGGTGAGGTCTAGAAGAACAGGTCTTCTCAAGGAGACCACAGGGATACACCTGTGGGGTCTTCTCCATGGTGACTCAGCTCTTGGGAATTTGTAAGCTTAACTTCCTGAAACTTGGAGATTTCTAAGTTCTGTGAAATCCTGTAGTTCTGTAGGAGCAGGAATAACATCTCCCATTTGATTCAAACTGGCCAATGAGAAGGG